>ML793873.1:167081-200229 GCA_009831015.1 Picea engelmannii | reverse complement strand
GTTGGCGGAAAAGAGTCGACGAAAGAAATCTATGGCCAACTAGCGAAAAGAAACAACACACGCTAAAAAATCTAAGAATCACAACCAAGCAAACAGGACCTTCTTTTGATGACCGTACTAGTTGGTGATGAAATCCAATGTCATGTGATCAAGTCCAGAAGGGGTGGGGATAGGGTGGAACAGTTACAATGGCGACCTGCTTAACGGACTTACGCCTTGGTGCAAGCTTCCATGCAGTAATTGTGGATTTACCCTCCAAGGAGCCCGAGTGAGTTTGACCAATGTCTGCTCCAGGTACAGTGAGACTTCCCGTCACCGTCACCTTGTGTAAGAACCTAAAGATTATGGCCACTAAGGTTACCAATTCGCAGTCAGCCCCTGGGCGGGAACAATCGACAGTTCAATCCGAACGTACAGGCAGGGTATCAAGCCTAAAACCAACTAAGAAGCTTCCACGTAGTAATTGTGGATTTACCTCAAAGTGATCCCCATAATACTATCTGACCACCACAATCAGTTAAACCATGAAGGGTTAGTCCCTGTAGCTTAGCCGAATGCAACCTCGTGCGTAACCCCTATGTGAGAGGGGGATCCCAGGCAGACTTATACGATAACTGGATTTGACTCTCCCTAACTCAGGATGCTAATGTTTGTTTTGAAAACTTTGGAGAGTTATGCTCACAGCCTAATCTAAAGTACTACACCTATTCTACTGTTGGTGGAGGATCCTAGCAAAGAAAAAGTTCTAGATAATTTTTAATTAACGTTGATTTTATGGCTGTTCTTTACGCAAAAGGGGTGCATGGAAGTGAAACAAATGGAATTATGACTCATACCCAAAGAGTGCATCAAACATGATAAGCAGTCATTTTCTTTCTATGAACGTCTATCTAAGGGAGAGAGAGAGGTCTTTCACTAACAAGAACAACTATGGAATGCCCTCAAATGATTTTTTCCTCAATCAAATCCTGATGTAATGCAAAACTTTTAAATGCCTTCTAATATGCTCAATCAATCATGAAGATATCTTTATTGTTTGCGTATGGATGCTGATCAATACAACACAGTGCTTATCTTTGCTAATTATCTTCTTGGTATGAATGAAAACCAAACTAGCATAATCCAAAGTCATACAAACAATACACCCTTCGTAGCAATCAAAACGAAAAAGCGAAAGAAAGGAAACAATCAAAGAGAAAAACAAAATTTTACACCCAAAAAGCAAAAGTTGAAGAACAATTTCCTCGACCGAAATCAAGATAAAGAGGTCTGTAGGCCTTTGATGACCTTCACCAGGGTTTTACTCAGCTAATGAGAAGAGAAAAACAATGCATGTGTTTCGAATTTCACTCAACAGGAAAAAACTCAATGAAAATGGTGAAGAAGGCTACAAGATCCAATCAACAAGGTATTTATTCTTCAAAAAGACAGATGTCAAGGCTGAAAAGGAAGAAAAAATTGACTCACAAGATCACTCAACAGAAGAGACATAGAGACAAACCCTGAAAGAGGCAGTTCTGGAGGGTTTTTGGGCCAAAAAGAGGCCGGTGCTCTGTTGCCAAGGGCAAGGAGCGTTATAGCGCTCTGTGTAAATCCTTCAGGAGTGCTAGCGCTCTGTTAACACTAGGACAGGGGCGCCAGGGTCTAAAAGCTCCAGAAATGTCAAAAAATTTCAAAAATTGAGATTTAAGCTTGACAAGTATGCTGAATGTGATAAGGTAAGGAGTCAATCAGCTCATGAAACTAATCAAAGAGGGGTGAACTAGGTCTGAAACAATCAAGGGACAGAACAAGGTCAATGAGGAGAAAAATCCATACAAGAGGTTTCGATTCGAGGCTATCTCCCCAGTGGAGTCACCAGTTTCTGTTGTAGGAAAATCTCCCTGCAGACAGGTAGATCGCCTCTAAGGCTTGACCTTAACCCTAGATAGAAAAATGCTTAACGTGGACACTGAATTTCTTTAAAATCTATCTAAACTAACACATGATAAGGAAGGATGATAGAAGTTCCTGTTATCGACGTTTGTCCCTGCATGCTCCGAGTTGCGCTCCAATTCTTTGCTCCTCGCTGAGTTCTGCGGACAAAACAAGATACGACCACTTCCTACTCTATTGACATTAGCTTGAAAACAGATCTATCAATAAATGACAAGTTCATGTAACATCGGACACAAACTAGAAAGAAACATGCCAAGCGTGTCATATTGATGAGAATAACGATAGCAGTACTTACAATCGTAGATGCGAATGCGACAGCTTCGTCAAGTCCTCTTCGTCTAACCCTTGCCTGAAAGATCCACAACCTGGATAACAACAGCTTCACTGATCACTCTCCTTTAGATGACTGTAAATTTCCTCCAAGATCATAAATTTCATATGTTCAATTCTTCCCCCTTTCCACCATCATAGAGCTTGTTTATATAGGTTGGGAGGGGCCTAACCTCTTGAGTTATGTTTAGAACCAGTTGAGAACCTCCTCCCTAGATCAGGGATCTCTTGATGAAACCAAGAATTCGAGCACAACTTCCTCCTAATCTCGAATGATCCTCCCCTTATTCTCCTCAACGGACCAACAACTGACCCAGATTAGGGAGCGCTCCCTCAGAAGGGGTCTCAGAGCGTTGTAGCGCTCCTTGGTAAGCCTTGGGGAAGCGCCAACGCTCTCAAAATGAGCAGTGCTCCTCTAAAAGGGTTGAGAGGTGTTATAACGCTCCCTGAAGCATTACAGGGGAGCGCCAACGCTTCTGGAGTTGACGTAGGGGAGCGTTCCCCTTCCAAACCTTTGTTTCAGGGTTCCTTTCAGGTGTCAAGAGTCATTTGATCCCAGTAAACCAGTTCTCCTCCTTCAAATCAGTCATGTGAGATGTTATAAGTTCCTCCTTAATGTCGTTATGATGGCATTATGTCTGAACATCTTTTGCGACACTAGTGACCAACTTGCGACACTTGCGAAAGTTGTAGGGAAGATGCGACACTTACGACGATTGATAGGGACAATGCGACACTTATCCAGCTGAGAAATTTTGACCTGTAACAATAAGAGCCCGTGGGGGGGGCACATGGGTTTCATGCATGCCCTCACCTAAATAATAATTTTATTTATTTATTTTAGTTTTATTTTATTAATTTGATTATTTTATTTTTTTTCTATATTTATTTATTTATTTAATCATTCTTTTAAAAGTATTATTAGATTTAAACTTTTGATTTTTCAAATTAATATATCTATATATATATATATAATTGGTGTTTAATTAGGTAAATTAAACATATTTAAGTTTAAACATATTTTAAATTGTGTTTTAGATTAATTATAAATTAATATGATTAACCAAAAAGGGTTAATCAATGAGAATAATTTAAAGTTAAATTAATGATTAAATATGTACTTAATAAATTAATTAATAATAATAATAATAATAAAAGTTTGTTCAGGCTTGGCGATATTCGAACCTATAACCTCCAGCTTGCAAATTGAAAATGCTAACCAACCGAGCTATGAGCGCACTTAAGACGATTTGATGAATGAGTAATTTTCGGGTTTAAATTAATGAGTTGAATCATAACTAGTGAATGCACCGGAAATCAAGGTAAAGGCTTATTTAGTGTTGTTGATCATTGTATCCCAAGTATAAACTCTGATTGTCCAAGCATCAGGGTCACGAGACCGTACACACAATTTGTCGAGCCAAGCGCCAAGTCCCTCCACTCCATTCCACCAGTCAAAGTCAACGCTAAATCTCAATGCAGAAATTGACAACGCCAACACTACGCACCAAGGAAAAGCTCATGAGTCAAGCATCGAAGGCTATTTAGTTGTAAGTGAAAAGTTAAAAAGGACTTAGACTAGGACAAGTGGGAAGGAGGCAACATATGCACTAGGAGAGTAAGCATAGGAATTGGCGAGTATGGCGCAAGGCTAGCGTAGCTACAGGTCAAGGGAACCAATATTTTTTTTTATAGGGGAGAAGAAATCAAGCTTAGATGCTTAATCCTAATCCTAACCTAGCCAATCCCCTAAAGGAGTAATGTTTGTTTACAGACAAGTAAAGAAAACTTACGCCTAACCCTGTTTCTAGTTTGAGTAGCACCAATTTGAAATGTCCTTGAACTCACCCTGACAACTTTGGTTGATGCAGGTTAAAGCATACAGGATGGTCAGGACTTAAGGGAGTCGAGGCAGGGGAGCATCGTCGCAAGCACCGCCAACACCACCAATGCCACCACCACCATCGCTCAAACTAGCTATCGTACTGCGCTTGTTGGAAGCCATTAATGAGACTTTAAAAGGGCGACAACCAGCAGGGACTGAAGTGGAACCCCCGCCGTCTAGAATGGGTAATCCAGAAGCATCAAGGGATTTAGGGGGAGGACCTCCACCCGAAGACATCATATGATAATTGTAGAAGATCAAACTTCCAGAGTTTGTCGAGGGTCATGCTAGTGAACGCGCGGAAGCATGGTTGGAAGGCATGACAAGGTGTTTTTCCTTAAGGGACTATGCATCCAACTCAAAGGCAAAGATCGCAATTTTTTAGTTAAGAGACAGTGCCTTGAATTGGTGGGGCATCCTGGAAAGACAACTGCACCTTACCCCAGACACAGTATCTTGGGAACTTTTCGAGGAGAGGTTCCGAAGGAAATAGCTACCAGCATACTACAAGGAACAATAGTTAGGGGCATTTCATGCCTTAGTAGAGGGAAATAGAACTGTAGAAGAATATGAGATCAGATTTATGGAGCTGGTCAAATATGTTTCATATATGTATAATGACCAACGACAGGCAGAGCTCTTCATCTATGGATTGAACCCTAAGACAAGAGCTATGGTGCAGATGTGGAAACCATTTTCAGTAGTGGAAGCGGTGGAAAATGTGTGTTATGTGGAGGAACACATGAACTTAACCAAGGGTACAAGACCGAATTTTCCGCATCGTCCTAGATTCGTAGGGAAGGTCTCGAGGACATTTCCTAGGGGAGGGGGCTCAAGGCCACCACCATATGGTAACAGAGTCATGCCAAGGACAATAGCCGTAGAGATTTCAATGGAAATGAGTGCAGTATCTCATTCATCGCCAACAATGCAGACATGTCCATGACCATCTCAGGGAACAACTAGTAGGGGCAGGGGTTCCAGGGTAAGGAACTCATTTCAAAGATAGTCACATAATAGTGCACAGGTTCAATCTCGTGTTACATGTTGGGGATGCAGAGGACCCCATTACCAGCGTGACTGCCTAGAGTTACAATCAGGGTTTGTGCATAGAGAAGGAAAGGAACCGATGGGGAGATCAAGTAGAATCCACCGGATTTACGCAGCTATTAATAATCGCCAGGCCGAACATCAATCCACGGTGGTAGAGTCATCAGGTATGCTAAATCATATCAATGTTAAGATTTTTTTTTTATTCTGGTGCGACGGATAGTTTCATTTCACCATCTACATTAGAAAAGAGTGGGTTGGCAGCCTACGAGCATGATGACTTTAAACAAGTCGAGATGGCTTTAGGGGAAAAGCAAGCGGTAGGACGTAGTGTCGATAATTGTATAGTAGACCTGAGAGTGTGTACTACTAGGTTGAAGTTATACGTCACTACTCTCGGGGCATATGACCTAATCATTGGAATGGATTGGTTAGCAGCTCACCGAGCCATGGTAGATTGTTTCACAAAGAAGGTGCTTTGTGTCGACAATGAAGGAAGGCCAGTAGAGATCCAGGGTGTACGGAGAAAAGTGTCATTACGCTTTATATCAACTATAAAGGTTAAGTGATGCTTGAGACAAGGGTGTCGATTGTATGTAGTGGAAGCAGTGAATGAAAGGAAGGGACCCTCAGTGGATCAGTACCCGGTATTGTCAGAATTTAAGGATTTTTTTCTGAATGAGTTACCAAGGTTACCTCCTGAGAGGGAGCTTGATTTTACTATTGAGCTAAAACCTAGTGCAGAACCAATCTCCAAGACTCCGTATTGGATGACAGCGCTGGAACTTTGTGAATTGCAAATGCAGTTGAAAGAGTTACTGGACTTAGGGATAATAAGGCCCAATGTCTCACCTTGGGGCACACCCGTAATTTTTGTAAAGAAGAAGGATGGATCCTTATGACTGTGTATAGACTACAGGGACTTGAACCATGCTACAGTGAAAAAGAGGTAGCCGATGCTGTGAATAGATGACCTTTTCGATCAAATGAAAGGAGCAGCCGTATTCTCAAAGATCGATTTGCGATCAGGGTATCATCAGTTAAGGATTAAGGAAGGTGATATCCCAAAAACTGCCTTTCGAAATCAGTTTGGACATTAGGATTTTGTTGTAGTACCTTTCGGATTGACCAATGTGCCAGTAGTATTCATGAGCCTCATGAACGGCGTATTCTGGAAGTACTTAGACTGTTTTGTACAAGTATTTCTAGATGACATCCTTATCTATTCCAAGAATGAAAGAGAACATGAGGAACACTTGTGAATAGTGTTGTCCTGCCTTAGAGAGAACAAATTGTATGGGAAGATGTCGAAGTGTTCCTTCTTCCAGAAAGAGATTCACTATTTAGGTCATATCATTTCCGGCGAAGGAATCTCTATGGACCTAGAAAAGGTAAAGGCCATTATGGAGTGGCCAGTGCCGAAAAATGCCCATGAGGTGAGAAGCTTCATGGGACTAGCAGGTTATTACCGGAGATTTGTGGAGGGATTCTCAAAAATAGAGAAACCCATCACCACTTTGCAATGCAAGGGGGTCAGGTATGAATGGACAGAAGAATGTGATAGTGCATTCATTGAGATTAAGAGGTTACTAACCAGTGCACCAATTCTACAAGTGTCGGATATGGAAAAGGACTTCACAGTCTGCACGAATGCCTCAAAGCAAGGGTTAGGGGCCGTGCTAATGCAGAATGGAGGAGTGATAGCTTATGTGTCAAGGAAGTTGAAGAAACATGAGGATCTATACATGAATCATGATTTAGAGTTGGCAGCTGTAATGCTAGCTCTGAAACTTTGGAGGCACTATCTTGTTGGGTGAAACTTTGAGCTCAAAACAGACCATCAAAGTTTAAAACATCTCTTCACTCAAAGAGATATGAATGCCAGGCAAAGGCGATGGAGTGAGTTTATGAGCGAGTATGATTTTGGTATTTCGTACATCAAGGGAAAGGAAAATGTGGTCTTAGATGCCTTGAGTAGGAGACCATGTATCTTCTCCTTGGTAACCTTAAAGGTCAATCTGAGGGAACATGTGTTGACACAACTCCCAGGAGACAGTTGGTATTTAAATGTTACTTCAAACCTCCAGAGCGGGAGGCAGTTAGATCCAAAGTATGAAGGATATAGTCTAGAAATAGATGGACTGTTAAGATATCGAGGAAGGATGTACATCCCTGAGAATGGGGATATTCGAAGCATCATACTGAAGGAATCCCATAGAGCACTTTATTGTGTGCATCCAGGTGTGAAGAAGATGTACGCAGATATAAGGAAACTCTTCTTTTGGGTAGGCATGAAGCGTATTGTAGTCCATTTCGTCGCCAAGTGCCTAGAATGTCAACAAGTGAAAGCCGACCACCATCACCCGACATGCCTCCTACAACCACATGATGTTCCTATGTCCAAGTGGGAAGTCATATCTATGGATTTTTTTGTGGGGTTGCCACTCACATCTCATAGACACAATGCCATTCTTGTGATAGTGGATACGTTAACCAAGAGTGCTCACTTTATTCCGGTTAGAGACACTTACAATGTCACTGAGGTGGCACGTGTGTTTGTAAGCGAGGTTATCCGTTTGCACAGGATACCTAAGAAGATCATTTCAGATAGGGACTCCAGATTCACTTCTAGGTTTTGGACAAGTCTGTAGTCAGCATTGGGGACTCAGTTGAACTTAAGAACAACTTATCATCCTGAAACAGATGGGAAAATGGAGAGAGTAAATCAAGTCATGAAAGACATGCTTAGGATGTATGTAATGGATAATCAAACCCAATGGGAGAAGTACCTACCTTTGGTAGAGTTTTCATACAATAACAGTTATCATAGCTCCATCAGAATGCCACCCTACAAAGATTTGTATGGGAGGCCATGCAAAACACCATTGAGTTTGGATAGACTAGAAAACCGAGTAACAGTTGGGCCAGAATTGATTCAGGAGATGGAAGAACAGGTGATTTAGATTAGGCAGAGACTAAAGGAAGCACAGGATAGGCGGAAAAGCTATGTGGATGCACACAGGACCGACCAAAGTTATGAAGTGGGAGACCATGTTTTCATTCGTATCAGGCCTAATAAGAGTACCATATGGTTTGGGAAGGGGACAAATTTGTCACCTCGATTTATAGGACCATTCAGGATCCAAGAGAAAATTGGACCCATTGCCTATTGTCTCGTACTACCACCCCACTTGCATAAAACTCATAATGTATTTCATGTATCTGTTTTACGTCATTATGTTGCTAATGAATCACATAAACTAAATTGGAAGGAATTGCAAGTATCATACATGGGAACCCTCACGGTAGAACCGTTACGCATATTGGACCGTAGAGTCCGACAGCTCAAGAAACATCTGGTAGACCAAGTTAGGGTCCAGTGGGACAAGTATAGTCCAGGATCTGCTACTTGGGAAGACGCCGAGACACTACAGCAAGACTATCCCTCACTTTTTTGACCACCTCGAGAACATGTTTCTCGAAGGTTGGGTGTATGTAACAGGACCTTTTGACTTAGACATCCAGGATTACTTGAGGCCTATATACTTTATTTTCTAGTCACAATGAAACTATCATGTGATACACCTAAACTTTAAATGTCCGAACTTTCATGTATGATTAAATGTTATTGATGATGATGTATGTAATGCGATCTATTATGTGAATGTAAATTTTACAAATGTTTAAATGTTATTGATGATGATGTATATGATGCAACATATTGTGAGAATGTGAATTTAATGAATATTTAAATGTTATTAGGATGATGTTGGATATGATGTGATCTATTTTGGGTAAATGATAATCTTATGAATGGGTGTCGAAATTGAATTATGGGATATTATGAGATCTATTTCTAACTAGAAAACTTTGATGTTAAATTATCGGTACAGGGATACTAAATTGAAATGATGATAGTATGAAATTACATGATGATAATGCATAGAAATGTATGAGATTGTGTTACAGACTAATCTACAGGTTATGGGCTATGAAATAGACAAGGGATAATGATGATGAAAGTGGATATTAGGACCACTAACCGAGAAACATTATGGTATGGATATTGTATGTGAAATTATATTGGTTTAGATGCATTGCTATGATATGTGGACCAATGCATGATTTCAGGTGATGACACTGCCCAAAACCAAATAAACGATGAAAAAAACGCCAGCAACATGGTGCCACTATATATTCCATTGTAGGGTGTGGACCCTAGTTATGATTAGGAGGGGTGGAGGAATTTCCCACCATGTATCCTCCGAAACCTCAAGTCATGGGAGGACAGTGTTAGTTCACACTCCCCAATATGTGTGATGATGACTGTCAGATGCCTTCTAGGGAAGCTTGGTCGAGATAACGACACTTCCGCTTACGGGTTCTATTTGGAGTTAGGTCAATATAGTTGATGCTCCAAGATAGTCTAGCAGAGGAAGGATAGGAATGGAGATGGAAGTAGGTTAGGGAGGAAGGATGAGTAGTAATAGTTGAGAAGGTACGAAGATCTGTCTTGTGGTGGAATTTAATGTTTTCCCTTCAGAAAAAAAAGAGAAATGTGTATATATGAATATTCATTATTACGTAACTAAGCCACAGTTGTCTAAATAAAATTGTTGAACCGGATAATAGTAATTAAAGAATTTCTCAAACAATTGATAGGTTTGTTGTCTTTTATAAAAGACTAGTCTTGCTGACTAGATTTGATGCATACATAAATTACTAAAGGATGATAGTTTTGATTATTAGTACATGCACGAGACTTGTATGTACTAGATACACTTGCATTTCTTGTACATAGACACTAGTATGTATGATTTTTCTTGACTTACTTACTGATAATGTCGGTTAATTGTTATGAATGTGTGAACCATGTTTCTTTTCCTTTGTACCATAAGATACCTTAACTTCAGGACAAAATTTCCTAAAGGGTGGGTGTATGTAACAACCCTAGTTGAAAATATGCTTAGGGATTATTAAGAAAAATTAATTAGGTGATTAATTGTCTTAACATGGTTTTAACTAAACAAAGATTGGCATAATAATATTAATTAAATATTTATTAGTTAATTAATTGTTATAATTTTGATTAATTAATTAATTAAATTAATTACCTATCACATTGAATGAACAGGGTAATAAATTTAAAAGGGTTAATAAATTATATTGTTTAAATTAAAGATTACGTATATGGAGGGGATAAGGAGCATTAATAAATAAGGATAAGGAGCATTAATAATCCGATAAGATAATAAATGTGTAGGCGAGGAAATAAATGATGAGAAAGGGCGATGAAGGAGGGATATGAGGGGAGGAGGCTTACGGGAAGGGGGATCTTTTCTTTTGGAGGGTTCTCTTGGATTTGCAGAGGGGAGTTTGAAGTTCTGTAGTCGGAAAGGATTAGTACAGGAGGCACCAATTTGCTGGAGGTTTTGGGCACGGGGGCCAGGATATCCATATGGTATCCTGGAGCTCGGAAGATGTCCTAGTTGGTAAGGTGGAAACACAGTTTTGGGCAGTCTTTGACATAGTTTCAGCAATGAACAACCAGATCGACAGGGGAATTAGCATCAGGGAGAGGTAATTTATTTATTCTATTAAGTAATTCTTAGGCTATGGATAGAATTTTAATTTTTGTCGAATACCATATGCTCATATGTTGGTGATTGAATTATTTTTGTATGAGAAAGAATTATATGCTAAATCAAATTAAATTTTGTATTTATACGGTTATTACATTTATGTAGTCATTAAGGCGCCATACACTAGTCAAGGACATAGCATGAGTCCCATGTGACATACAATAATATGGAGAGTGTGAACATAATAGGAATCATAAAATAGTAATATAGAGTCATCAAAAGCACAAAAACAACAAATGGTAGCCTATATTTAGTGCAAGAAGGAGAGTTGGCATACATCAATGGGGTATTTTATGCAAGTGTAGTAGGCGACATGCATCAACCTAAGTTCAATGCAAGCATAGAGGTGAAAAATACCAATGGTACCAGTGGAGGAGAGAGAATCAAAGGAATATGTGATGTCACCATTGGGAGGGGCTCCATAGTTGCAAGCTATGGAATGTGACCATTAATGGGGACATCTTTGAAAACTAACCAAAGAAGTGATAGTTTATCCTAACTAGGTAGAGGTTATATCAAGTAGGGTCTTTCTTGAGATAATGACCTATAAGGGACACATCGATATTATGACCAAAAAAAAATGGAGAAAATGGGGTGTAAGGAAGAAAATATAAGGAGGAGAGGCAATACTTTCCCTAAGAATTTTAAGGACTAGAAAAAGAGGAAGAGTATGTAGGAGAGCATGGAACACTAGGAGAGGAAGAATACAAGGGGAGAACTAGGTAATATTGGGTGCTACCACGTAAGAAGTGGCTAGAGTTGACAATGGGAAGTCTAAGCTAGCCCAAAAAAACTCCCAATAGGAACAATGGACATGTTATAAACCGTTTCATTGTTGTTCATATTATATGTTCAAGAGTAAATTAGAGTAATCAAGGGGAGATACATAGCATTCAACAATCTTTTGAAAAATCCCTATGACAAGGTGACTCCACAATGTTTATTAATGAGAAGATGAGTTCCGTCCTATTGTACAAAGCCCCAATGACAAGGAGAGGGGTGAGGAGTTATGGAAAATGTGATTATTTTGGTTACAATTGTCAAGGATTATAATGGCAAGTTGGTCTTTCATCTAACAATTATGAGTAAAAAGGAGACTTAGAGAGGGGAATAAATTTCATTCATCATTATGAGTAATGAGGGATCTTTTTCAATAGAGTTTGTAATAAGGACTATTTTTTGTTGGGGAGAAGTGTCCAAATATTGGTGTACCATAGGATCATCAAGGGTTTTCTCATCTATGTACAAGGATTTGGATGTGAATTATTATTATACGAATAAGCATTTTGTAGTAGTGTCCTTTGGAGCCTTATAATACTTGCACTAACATGTGGGATGACAGGAGGTGTCTAGATTATTGGGATTAGCTTCATGCATTTTTTAATAGGATCTAGGATTTGGACTAGGGATAGCAATAAGGTTAGGATTATGGAAATGAATGAAGTGAGGGATATTTTCTAATTTGTTTTCCACAATGAGGATATGGATAACGACTTTGTATATGGGGGTTCTCTAAAATAGTTGTACTTATTTATAAAAAAAATACAAGCAAACCAAAATTATATTTAAAATATCTACAAGTAAGCCAAAACACCATATGGAACTTGGCATATATATCAATATCTACATATTCATGAGGATTGTGAACTTTTACTAGTATAAAGCCTACTTTTACTAGTATAAAGCCTACTTTTACTAGTATAAAGCCTATTTTTCTTTCTCCAGATCCATTAGATCATACAACTTGATAAGAGTTGTCCACAAGATGCATTTCCATCATCAAGACCTGCATGAATCATAAAAGAAAATTTTTTTGTCTGAGTAAATGTAACAATCCTCCTCGTTACGACGACGATCCTCATATAAAAAGTGTACAAGGGTAATACCACATTCGACTCTGCGTCATCACCTAACGATGAACAAGATGCATACAACGCAAAACACAACATGATGACCTGAAATGCACATCAAGTATATGTATGCATTTAAGCGATAATCAATCGACTATAAATAAGACTGACTACCCATCCATCCTACCCTGCAATCGTTAGGACCTCCAAGACACATAAGAAACACTCAAGCCCAGGTTCCTATGATGCAGGAGCATCTCTCCATGCTAGCCAGCCAGCCAGCCACATCAGCGCGCATATGTGTGTTTCGCGATAACGCGAAACCCGATTTCCCGAGAAGTGAGGGGGAGATCACCGAAGGAGTTGCTGTGGGTATTGAGAACTCCTGAGAGTAGTTGGAAGAGTTCTTTAACTCTTCAGGACTGTGAGAAAGAAGGTCCTGGTGAGAGCGGGTCTGACCGTGAGGGTTGAGCGACCTCGCACCAAGTGGTATCAGAGCAGGTTTCTTGTCTATATATTTCAGGCAAGAGGGGTGAAGAAGAGAAGGAGCACTCTGATTCGCACCAAGTGGTATCAGAGCAGGTTTCTTGTCTGTATATTTCAGGCAAGAGGGGCGAAGAAGAGAAGGAGCACTCTAATTCGCACCAAGTGGTATCAGAGCAGGTTTCTTGTCTGTACATTTCAGGCGAGAGAAGGGAAGGAGAAAGGGAAAGCACTCTGATACACACGATTCACACCAAGTGGTATCAGAGCCAATTTTTGTCTGTAGATTTCAGGCGAGAGGAGAAAGAAGGGCAGGAAGAAGACAGAGTTGTTGAAGGAATCTATAAGATGATTGGTTGCAGGCAGGCATCAATCGAATCGACAGTCACAAGGACTGTGAGAAGATGAAGTTGAGCACTCAGGATTGTAGGAGTGACAGCAACAGATCTGTCAGGGAGGCAGATGGAACCAGTAGCATGGCTACTGAAAGCCATAAGCGTGCTGAAAGGAAGAGCTCAAAGCTGATGAGCAGAGCAGAGATGGATAAAGAGATCGCTGACATAAAGTGAGAGATGGAGGAGCTCGAGATGAGGATGCGGCAGGATAAAAAGATGAGATGGTTTAATAAATGGCTCATGAAGACGCCAAAGGTTAAATGGCCAGTCAGGGAACTGATGGTCAAAAGGCAGTAGAGTCTGTTGAGAAGGTGTTTGAGGTATGCTGAGGACCTCAGGGCCACAAAAGAAGAAATGATTTGTTACTGTTGGCCAGAGACTGGAAAAGGTCTCGATGATGATGATGATGATTGGAATAAGTTGGAATCAGCTGATGATTTCAAGTACTGTCGGTTGGGCAGAAAGGAAGGAATTCCAGTTTTCCAGGAGGGCAACGAATTGGGATCAGTTGAGGATCTCAAAGACTGTCATGAGGGCAACCAAGGAATTTCAAACTGCCAGTTGCGCAAGGAAACAGAAATGATATCGGCTGAAGATCTCATGGATTGTCAGGAGGACAATGAGGAAACTTTGCACTGCCAGCTGGGCAATGAAAGGAGAGCAGATGAATATCTTGAAGACTGCCAGGCGAGTAGCGGAGGAGTGTTAAACTGCCAGGTGGGCAAAGATGAGAAGGCGGGACTAGTTGGAAGTCTCATGAGCTCGATGGAGAGTTCAATTCAGCATTGGGTGCTGATGCAGGTGGGGTCAATGGATCTCAAAATATGCTGGGAAGGCAACGGAAGCATTCCACCTTGCAGGAATGAGCAAATGAGCTCGGGATTTGATTGGGATGAGGAGAGGAATTTGGATCAGCCAGAGGAGCTGACAGAGCAGATAAGCTCGCAAGTAGATCAGCAGATGCAGCTGACAGAGGAGGAGAATCAGGATGGTATTCTGATGATTGGGGGAATTTCAATATTCCTGCCATTTTCCCCAGAGGAGGCAGAAAACTATATTGCATATGCGGCAATATCAGAGGAACAGTCAGCCGGGACTGTCAAACAAAAATTGGAGCAGACTTTGGAAGCTGCCCAAGCAGAAGGGAAAAGTGAGCATTCGGGGGAATGTCTCAACACATTCAACAAAGGAGCTAAAAAGCAAGAAGCTGCAACACTGAAGCTAGCAGCAAAATATGCCGAGGAGCAGGCATGAAGATTTATTACTCCATGGGAGATGGAGCTGGAAATGCTGGAGGATTGGCTGAATAATACAGAGTCGGCAATAGAACTGATAGAATTTGAGCTGTCAGAAAAGAAGATGACTGAGCAGCAGGACAGTCAAGAAGGAACTACAGAGCTGAAGACTGCAGACGAGTGGAAATTGAAGGCCACAGATAAAGATGGAGAAGGTGGCATGGGAGATCATAATGATCTGCCCGATGACCAAAAATTTTTGCAGCTGAGGAGACTGCAACAACAAAGCTAGCCACTGGAGCAGCTGGATGAGGTGATTGAGGACATCAGGGAGCTGATGCTGAAGTCAGAAGATACTACCAGCAGAGAGCAGCTGAGCAGAAGGATAGCAGCAGCAGCAGCGCAGCAGAAGCAGCAGCAGCAGCAAAATGGAGCAGAGGAAAAGTTCCAAAGACTTGTCTGGGACCTAGGTGGATTCCCACAACTACACGGGAAGCTCATGAGAAGGAGCTCATGATTTTTTCAGCTGTGGAGTATGATGCAGGAGCATCTCTCCATGCCAGCCAACCAGCCAGCCACGTCAGCGCGCATACCTTCAAGGATGAAAAGGAGCGCAACCTCATTTGAATATTTGAAATGAATTTAATTTAATGTCTTAGGCTGGTGAGCCATGAATGCCATGCCTTTGCGTAGGCTGTAGATAAGATAGGCATTTATTATAGATCGGCTGAGATCTAGTTCTGGATAACAGACTAGATAGCCATTGATTGTAAATTAATTAGCGTAGGAAAATCCTGGAGGGAAGCGCTAAGAGCCCCTCAGGGTAAAAGAGATATTTAGATCTCATTTTGAGGAGAGAGAGAGGGAGGTAGATGCAAGTAGAGGCAGATAGAGTAGAAGAGAGAGCCGAGAGAGAGCTCGGGAACACCATTGTAAATTTACAGGCATTGTTTCCATTGTTAATATAACAGAGCAGTTTTTTCCTGCATTTCCTGTGTGTTAATGGATGTCTGTGTGTGTTCCTTTTATATTGAGAATATATGTTGTAGTTGTGTATTTGCAGGGTTCATTTGATTTCAGGTTTGGGAGGTCTTTGAGGGTTCATGCCATGAGGGCGTGACAGAGTGTTGAGACTCTGAATACCGGTGCACAGAGTGTGCGCTTCTGAACTCGGAGGAGTCAGACAAAGACGTGCTGAGAGCACAAGCATTGAAGTCAACAACTCATACAAAAGGAGGAATTTTGGGGTTACTGAATACCTCAATAGTCAAGGCAGTGTAGCTGAGACACTATTGTGGACAGAACCTATCAGGAGTTCTGTAGAAGCTCTACCAAGAGGGTATCGAGCGCATGTAAGGAAAGAACTCTGTTGTGAGTTCAGAAAGACCAGGATTCTGTTGAGGATTCTGAGGAGCTCTGTCTGGAGGACATCGAGTGAAGCGCGTAAATGCATGGAGAAAGCGTAACTGTTATGTGTTATGTGGCAGAGATACTCCGCCAGGAGGGCGTGGAGGGAATGTGTAGATAGCACAGGAGAAAGGAACTCTTGGAGTTCTATCATCTGAAGGAAGCATCCACTGAGGGATCTTTCACTGGGTTACTAAATACCCAGAGTACTTAGCAATAGGTTTCTTGAGTTGGAAGACTGCCAGGAGAATCGTATTCTCCATCTGTGGGAGAAATAAGAGAATGAGTTTCAATTGTTTCTCTGTTTGAGCCAGGAGATTCCTGCATAGAGTGCAGTCGAATTCATCCGCATAGAGTGCGTTGATGAGGCTAGACAGTTGAACTCTTGTTCTCATCTGTCCAGAGTTGGATTGGGTTATTAGAGCCGTGCAGGTGAAGTGCAGGCCAAGGCCGAAGTCTCAGCAGGGAGTCTGGGAAGAGGAAGTTAGAGATGACTGTTGCAGGAAGTGCGCAGAGTCCAGTAGATCCAACACTTAGAGAGCGATTGGACGCCGAGCGCAAGGAGTGCGCCAACCTTCGATTGAAGGAGTGCGAGAAATTAAGCTCAGGAGGGACAGTTCCTTTCGTGAATGATGTGGGAAGAGATCCAGGAGGGCTCGAACAGGAACAAAGCTTCGTAGCGGGCGAAATCCTCAAGGAGGAGAATCGGTGGCTAGGGATCGCTGTGGAGATTCGCGAAGTCCCGCAGACCATCGGATCTGGGAAAAGTAGCGAGGAATTTAAACCCTTGAGCGCAAGAAGAACCCCTAGCCATCGCATATCGGCATATCGGGGTTTGCGAATACGGGAGTTTTGAACTTGTTGAAATCGCGATTAGCGATTTCCTAAACTAATGGGAACCGTTGATCGTCAAGAGGACAGGTGGCACGTGATCCCGGAAGGTCAGGATTCGGCATTCGGGGTTTTCGACATCAGAGAAACTTGTATCGTGGATTCACGATCTGTGAATTCCCGAAGTGACGTGGCAGCGTGGGACCCGAAGGATAGCGGAGTACATGTGTCACTGTATCAGGGAATCGGCACATCGGGCCTCGGGGACCGTAAGTTCAAGTTGTTGACATCGCGGGTAGCGATATCCCGATAGGGAAATCCCCGACATACAAGGTGTTGACCCGTTGACCCATCGGGGTTTGGGATTTTGAATTGCGTAAGAATTGTGCATGTGTGTTTCGCGATAACGCGAAACCCGATTTCCCGAGAAGTGAGGGGGAGATCACCGAAGGAGTTGCTGTGGGTATTGAGAACTCCCGAGAGGAGTTGGAAGAGTTCTTTAACTCTTTGGGCCTGTGAGAAAGAAGGTCCTGGTGAGAGAGGGTCCGACCATGAGGGTTGAGTGACCTCGCACCATCCCATCGATGTAACATCCCTCTCTGGCACACTTACAAAACTTATTCTTTGAGGACACTTGCTCGCAAGTGATCTGGATTTTTATGATGATAAAACTTTTCCTTCATTATGATGCGTTAAGTTAGATGACAAGATGTTTTTACTACTTTGATGTAGACAGGTGTTGCTGACTCAGTTTCATTGAGTGTGTAGGGTTTCAGACCTTGAGGATGCAGAGGTATCGGTGGAACTCCCTTGGACTCCGAATTGAGTCAGGGAGTGGGCTATTCGGGTTGTTTCATTTACGGTGATATTTCTTTGTTTTGATGATATGCTATTGATTTTATGATATGTTGTTGACATGATCTGACATGATGGTTGATGATGCAGGCTGACGATAGCTTGCCGACCAAGAATCACATATGGAGTAAAGGGGCCACACATGATTTCCAGAGAGGTTGAGGGAGAGGTGTGGACAGCAGCCCTGCCACAGCCTACTAGCACTCCCGCCGTGGCTCGAACTGTAGGTTAACGATTACCTAGTTCGAGAGGATCCACTATGTCGTGAGGGAAGACTGCGAAAGTCGCTCACGATGATTATAAGGGGCGCGCAATAAGGTGGAGGCCTTATTCCTTAGAGCCCTTAGTCTCCCACAAGTTCACCTGGCGGAGTGTTGACTCCAGGGGTTATAGATATCTACCAATCCGTCAAGTCGGCGAGTGGCACCCTTGGAGCACGTGGTGCATCCTGAAGGGCATGTCGTGCAACAGAAAGAAACAAGGAGAGTGGCACCCTTGGAGCACGTTGAGCATCCTGAAGGGCACGTCGCGCAACAGAAAGAAACAAGGCGAGTGGCACCCTTGGAGCACGTAGTGCGTCCTGAAGGGCACGTCGCATTGATGATGATGTTGAGACAAACCTAGATGACCCTAAGACCTTAACGCCTGACAAAATTCCTAAGACAACTCCCCTAATGAATTTTCACCCCATTCAATCTAAACCTAAATTTAAAACATCTCAAAGATAAAATTTTGATAAGCCCTAAGAAAAGATCCTACAAAAATAAACATAAGGGCGTAAACTAAAACCCTCCTATGTGTTAGTTAAAGTCTTCTTAAACTAAGGGGGGGGGTAAAGTAATGAGGGGGATAAATTAATTTAAGCACATGGTTTTTAAATTTTAAAGAAGAATTAAAATTATTAAAGTGAGGGAGTATAAAAAAATTAGGATTTTAAAAATATAATGAAAAGGTTAATAAGTGCATTTATCTTATTGGGTTTTAGAAAAAAAAAAGGGGGAAGGGACAATTAATAGAAATAAGGAAACTTGTATTAAAGGAAACCTACTAATGGAAAGTAGGAGACATAGGGTAAAAAGCGAAAAGGAATCAACATTTAAGAAGTTACTAAAAATCAGAAACTTCATTTTAGGAAAGTTATTAAAAGCATGAGAGGGGATCTAGGAACCCTAGGAGTAGTTTTAGGAGTGACTTTAGGGGGAGTGAGGGAAATGAGTCTTTTATTTAAATTAAAGAAATTAATTTGGAGAAACATAGGGGATGAGTGACACTTGGACGGCAGGGAATTTTTAGAGGATTGTCATTAAAAAAATTAAATTAATAATGATTTAGGAAAGTAGGTGGGTCTCAAATTCTATAAAAGAAGGGGAAAAGAAGGAAGAGGGGATGAACGGTTAGCGTAACGTTACGCTGCTGGATTGTGGCTTGACGGATTTCTTGTGAGGAGTTGGGTTTATCTCAGCTGTATTGGAGTGGTAGCTCAGCCTTGGAGGCGAGCTGAGAGGCTAGTCTTATCTCTGGATCTTGTGTGGCCCCTTTGCGGCTCGGGGGGATAAGGGGGAAGCAGAGTACCCCTAGCATTTGGTTGGGAGGTACCGGTGAGATTTCTGCGGTCGGTGAGCGGGAGCATCAAGGAGAGTGGGATGTGGCACGGAGCGTGGGACGTCTTCCGATGCAGGCGAGAGGCAACGGTATGATTTTATTTCTGGTAGCGTGTACTGCCTAGTTATCCTCTTAGGCGAATGATGTATTTTTGTAAGATGTTGCTTCAGCTGGTGTGGTTCGTTTTTGTATGCTGCAGCGTTATTGTTCTGGAAACCCTTGGTTGGGGTAGATGTTCTGAATTTTCTATCATTGTGTTTCGATAATTCATATTTATTAGTTGTCCCTGCAATCTGGAATTTCTCTGAAATGGAAATCGTTTGTATTATGGAATGATCTGTGTTTTAAATGCCTTAATGTTCTGTGTTTTTACTGATATTTGGGGCGTTTTGATCTGCGTTTAAAATGCTTTAATGCTCTGCATTTTATCGATATCCTTGGGCGTTTTTAATTTGAGTTCTAAATGCGTTAATGACCTGCATTTTATTGATATCTTTGGGTGATTTTTAATCTGAGTTCTAAATGCGTTAATGACCTGCATTTTATTGATATCTTTGGGTGATTTTTGATCTGAGTTTTAAAGGCGTTAATGATCGACGTTTTATTGATATCCTTGGGCATTTTTAATCTGAGTTTAAATGTGTGAATGACCTGCGTATTATTGATGTCTTTGGGCGTTTGATCTGAGTTTTAAAGGCTTAATGATCTGCATTTCTTTTAAATGATATTGGGCGTTGAACCGCATTTTACATGCTTAACGATCTGCATTTTTTCCTTAAATGACATTTGGGCATTTTGAACAGCGTTTTACATAATTGATATGTGTTTTACATTTGAGTATGGGCGATTTTTATTATTTTGCAGAGGGGCCAGTCTCTGTGCATGTTGCTTGGTGTTTTGGGTAAAGTGAATTGAGAATTCGTTTCTGGTGCCTTTATTTTCGTAGATCATTTTCCATTTTTCTGGAAATATGTTGGCCATCCGTTTTGGTATTTTACTTCGTATGATCATTGTCAACTCGTGCTAGCAACCTAACGTTGGCAATTCGTCCCTGGCATTCCCTTTTTATGAGATTAATTTATGAGATTTCGTTGAAATTTCGTGTTGCCTTGTTCTTCCTTTACCCTTCGAAAATTTTACTCCTGGACTTGATCGATCTTGGCGAATTCTATTGGTCTGCGTTAAATGTTTAATTGATTTGCGTTTTATTTCTTCTGGGCATCGCCATTCGACCTGGGCGTTTATTTCCTGTATGTTTGATTGTGTGTGAGATCATTTTTTTTAATGACTGAGTGCGTAAACTTATTGTGTTCCTTTGCGCGTTTTTTTGTTCAACCAATAAACCCTTCCTGCCTGACTTAGCTACCCTTCTGTGCGTCTCCTGGGGCACGTCCCCTTTGGCAGACTCACCCTTACTCACCTCCGTTTCTTGGGCTGCATGGCGAGAACGCCAGCTCTCAGCCGTAGGCCATCCAATCCGGGCGCATCCCTTTTATCAGTTAATATCCGGGTTAATTATTGTTGTTTAAAACTGTTCTGGTGTAATTATTGCCGTTTCTATATATGGTGGAGTATCGTTTTAATATTGGTTAAAATGATAGCTGTAATCTTATGGTTCTATTATTCTATTCTAATATTTGGTTACTTCTCTTTTTAGTGGGATTCGTTTTAATTCCTGTCACTTAAATGCATGATCTGGTCACTTTTAATATGGAGGTACGCAAATCCTCGGATTCCGCCACCTTGTTGTTTTAAAATAGAAAAACAAAACACAAAAACAATGCCCTTCAATTTGATTAAATGAGACTGACTATCAATCGCCTTACGACCTCACTCTTTGTTTGCCTTCTAAGATAATTAAATGTGGGTGACAGTGAATATATATAATCTTAATGTTATCATATATACCGTTATTTAAATGTATTTGTTTCTTTTAAAAAAAAGGGTTTTTGCACTTTTAATATGGATAATTGTACAATGTTCCTTTAAATCCTATTACATTTACCCATGGTCATATTAGATGTCATTGTTGTATACATTGGCGTTTCCAGTTACGATGTAATTTTGTTATTTTTAAAACCTGATGTTATTATATAGTTGAGGTTAGGTTATATATTGACATAATGTTATTTTATTTTTAAGCATCATGTTATTTTAAAAAGATGATTTGTTATTTTTAAAACATGATGTTGTTCATAAATATGATGTTATGTATAAACATGAGGTTATCTTTATAATAATTATACACATGAGGTTATTCATATGTTGGGGTTATTTATAAATATGAGGCTAATTATGAGGTTATTTACTGCACCAATAATGATTTTATGATCATAAACAAACATCGAATTGTGAGCTCCTCTTGTTTATCGGAAAGTTTTTTTTTCTGGTAAGGTCATTATCATTTTGGTGTTTGTAGCATATAAGAGGTATTGTAATCGCAGAATCTTGGTCCGGACAGGTGATATAAATGAAGGATGGTTAATATTTCATGACAGGGTTATTGTAAATTTTATTGTTGTTAATAATATATATGGTGCAATAACTTGACTTACGTACAATAAATTACTCTGAGTTTGTCAATTAGGGTGGTTGTTCATTTAAACAATGTTGAACTTGGGTGCTCATTGCAGAAGTCCTTCTTGTTGTGCGCCATCCGTAAAGGACGTAGTCGTCCTTCTTGTTTATGTTGCACTTGATAGTATTCAGTTGGTTGCTTGGTCGGTTGTCGGGCGGGATATAGTCACCCCGGGTAGCCTTAGGAGACATGTCTGTGTGTGTGATTTTTATGTGTAAGGAATCCAGTGCCGTATCAAGAGTCTCGGGCCCTTTAAAGGCAGGGTTTCCACTCTTGCGACACACCTGACAAAGATTACTAGTTTCTGCCTGAGCAGTCGGCTAGGAGCATGTCTAATCTTCTTTCGAGAAGACATAAGACTAAAAGCCCTGTTTTTCTATGCAGAAATAGTAAACTCTACTGTTGGATTCTTCCATCTGTGACTGTACTGTACTTAACACCTGTTGTCATTTCTGCTTACGGTTGCTAGTTGTACGCCTCATGTCTAGGGGTGTTTATTGCTTGTTGTCATTGTGATATGTCGGGGTCGTCCTGTTTTGTTCGTCTTGCTTGCGTCTTGTTCTAGGTTGGGTTACTAGTTTCTGCCTGAGCAGTCAGCCAGGAGCCTGTCTAATCTTCTTTCGAGAAGACATAAGACTAAACGCCCTGCTTTCCTGTGCAGAAATAGTAACCCTAACACCATGGATTCTTCCCTCTGTGTTCTTACTGTGCACCCCAGTATGTCTTAATGTTTGTGATGTGCGCCGTCTGCCTATGGTCGTATATTGTTGCAGTTACTCGTTGAGTGCCTTCAGTCTTCTTGTGTTGAACTTCGTGGTTGCATCTTGTTGGTTGTTGAATGGCGAGGCAGGGTCAAGTGTGTTGTTACTTCTACACATGCGCACACACTTTATCAAAAAAAATAAATTTGCGCCTGCTTTCAGAGTTGTTGTCGTAACGAAGAGGACCGTTACAATCGATTTTAACCATTTAAGGTATCAGGGCTGGAGACTATTCTGAGGAACACGGAGGTGTCTACATCCCACCCGACACAAGAAGACTGAAACTAAAAATGCTAAATCTACCAACATCAATGATTAACTAAGATTCGTTCTATCAACCAAATTCAATTTAACCATGGGTGAGAGTAAACTTTACTAAAATTCATCGTACATTAACTTTAATTAACCGTGCATTACTAATCTAGTTCTAAATCAATCCATCATCATCAAAGTTTGTTAGAACATTAGAACACAATTTAATTAATCATTCTATCAACAAGGCGCAAGAAATATGGTTTACAACCAATCACAAACAATCCAAGCATCTAGCTTAATCAATAGAGTCTTCGGTCATTGATCTCATCAAAGAATAATCAAGTTACAAGTAAGGATGGATAGGTTTAATCAATCTAGATTATCATAAATTATGTCCTATTTATCAGTAATTAGAACAAATTATTCTATCTTGACAGATTTGCGATTAATGCTACCAGTACTAAATGTCTTATGAGTAACAATTTCATATTAACTTAATGCTAATACAGGTAATATAATTCCATCAAGTACCATTTAAATAAGAATGTGTCAAATGCATTTGTTAATTATATTCTAAAATAAAAGTGTAAAAATGATGGTCTCAATAAAGTAATTTATTGAATATCCATCATACAAATCCCTTAAGGAGCACTTGTTAACTTATCAAGTATGACTCGAAGATTTATTTACCTCCCCAAGAGTTAGTATAATATAAAAACTTAAAGAGATGAGACTTAAGGGTAGTTCAAGGTCCAAGGGATTATAAGTTGATTACTTTTATATGTTTGATAAATTTGACATAAGGTAAATCATTCCATATTTAACCGCTTGGTGAATTTAAAATAAACCTTATGTCAGAGCACTTCACTCCATTAACTTAATGAATTATAAAAACCTTAACATGCGTTACGTAACATCTAGGTAAACATAAATCCTCATGTAAGTTATGGTTTAAAATTAAATTATGAAACATAATCAAAATGAAACTGCAAAGGGAAGGCGCCCAGGTGTGCAGATCTTGTCCAAAGTTAGCAAGACGCATGATGTATAAAGAGGTCTGAAGGTTTAAGGTTCTAAGAATTTCCTACAAATGCATGACTATCATTAATGATTTACGACAATTCCCAACTAGCATTAAAGAATTACTGCTACCAAACTATGATTTCCATCATTCATTAGATTATCATTAAATGAATCAAGGCTAACAATGGTCAACAATAACATTCTGCCAGTTACATCCTGGAAATGTATAATTCTGAATATTAGTGCAAAAAGCTATCTGCAGTGTCTACCTAACCCACAATACAACCAACATAGATAATCAGTTAGTAGAAAGGGGTTCCAAATTTAAGACAACGCCGACAAAATCAAGAAAGAAAGGGTTGTGGGTAGCTACAACAATCAATTCAATCCCAATACCCAACTAGAAATGGTCTTTGCCAGGTTGCAAGAAAAGACTTCGTCGTTTAAACAATGGCAATGGTTTTCCAAAAATTCCCACTGCCAGGCACCAGTAAAACGGAAGTTAAGACAGTGGAACGCGGGCATTCCAAAAGGAAATTCGAGGTCTTTCTATAGTGAAAGTATAGAAGGAAATGGAGGCTAAACTCATGGGTGGAGGCAACAAGGCCTGGGTGTGTTTTGCAATAGGTTTCTCGTCTTTCTTAAGCACTCGTTGCTGCACCCAGATCGCCAATCCAATCCCATTCCTTGGAAAAAAATCAGAGCAGACGATGGAGGAAGAGAAGGAAGAGAAGGTGCCCATGTACCTTTCGGTCAACCTGAACAATCAAGTAATTCATCTCATCTGTGCAAGTAGATCTGCAGTCCCGATACTCTCTACATCAAAATTCATTTTACGAGGTCTTATCATCCATCAAGTGCCAAAAGGTCGAAAATGGAACAGGATGTGGACAAACTGGATGTTACCAAGTGGAATCTGCCTTCTCCAGTGGTCATTCTCATTGGGCTACAATAAACATAGCTACAAAGGGAATGTGGCATACGGGAAAATCGACAGTTGTTAATGCAAAACCTGGTGTCCAGACAATTTGTTTCAAGATTGAATTGGAGCAAACATCACTATTAAGATGGGATATGCTAATGCAAAAAAAATAAATGCGAAGATGATCGTTGCCCTCGACCAATGAGCTGCAAGGAATATGAAAGTGGGAAGGAAGATAGTCCTTTGTGTGAATTCACTGGAATTGAAATCACTCGTATGAAGCTGTTAAGACTGGTGTCTTTTGATGATTGATCGGGTCATGAAATTTTCAAGGCTACTATGCTCAATGGTGCGGATATCATGGATGGGGAACTGCTTTGATTGCAGGCAATGAGAGTTGTCCTCAACCTCAAAACTTAAGGTTAAATACATCAGGAAGTGGCTAGATGTATAGACCAAAAAGACACTTGGAACCCAACCTATCTGTAATCGAAAATAGAGTAATTTCTCTGCCAAGTGGTTACGCGGCTGATGAGTTGTATGTAAAAAGGGGTGTTGGCATTTAGGGAAACTTTTCTTCCTAGTGCGATGGATAACCTCGGTTTCAATTACATTAAGGAAGATACATATCATTGAATAACAAGTGGTCAAGCATTTGAGAGGCAAAGGGAGTCATACATGCTCGGACTGTTATGGTGGAAAAAGAATCCTACTAAAGTATTCACACAACCTATTCCTTCAGAAATCTAAATTCAGACTTATAAATTTAGACACAAATTTCAGAAATCGAGTCAGTCCTAAAAATTCAGTCTTAAAATTTAGACATATAATGTTAGTCATGAAGATCGAGCTGGGTAGAGGGATGGGTTTCTTGTGCAACAAACCCATATACAATCATGAAATAATACACCTACAGATCTAAATCATACATCCTACACATTTTATCATTCAACCGAAATGTGTACCGTTGCTTGTTCGCTTGCTCTGAGTGTCGTCCGTGCGCTCTATGCCGCTCCCACTCGCTGACCATCAAGACCTCACTGGTACCTCCCAACCAATCTCTAGGGGTACTCTGCTTCCCCCTTAGCCCCCCGAGCCACAAAGGGGCCACACACTAACTAGATGGTACGTCTAGCTCCCAGCTCGCCTCGCAAGGTCGAGCTACCACTCCCATCTGAGCTGGGAAATCCCAACTCCTCACAAGTAAATCAGTCAAGTCACTAATCCGGCAGCGTAACGTTACGCTAACAACCGATCCCCCTCTTCCTTCTCCTCTCTCTCTTTTAAAGAATTTTAGAACTTCCATTCTTTCCCTAATCTCATTAAATTTTAAGTTTTATTAAAAATCTTTCAAAAATTCTCCTTTGTACAAGTGTCATCCATCCCCCACGTTCCTCCAATAATTATTTTCTTTAAATTAATAATTGTCTCATTTCCCTCACCCACCTATAGTTGCTCCTATTTTTACTCCTAGGTGTCCCTAGATTCCCTTACAAGTTTTAAATACTTTCCCTAAAATGATGTTGCTAATTTTGTTCATTTTAGAAGGTTCTTTACTGCAGATTCTTTACTAAGTTGACCTTACATTTTACCATAAGTTCCCTTCTTTCCTTTATTATGTTTCCTCCATTCCTTAGTTTCCTAATTTTTATTATAATTTAATATCTTTTAAACTTTCACAAGTTAAACAATTAAATTCTTCTTTACAATTTTAAATCCACTGATTTTAATTAAATTCTTACTCTCTTCATTTTACCCCAAAAAATTTATGAATACTAAAACTATTACTTAAATGGTTTTTAGTTTAATTTTTTTTTTTTTTAGGGTATTTTTCTTAAGGTTAGACAAAAAATTTACCCCTAGAGAAGTTTTAGACTTAGGACTTAGATTCTGAACTGGGCGACATTTAATTAGGGAATTTGTTTAAGAATTTCTTAATGTGTTAAATGTCTTAGGGCCATCTAGGTTTGTTTCTTCATCATCATCAACGCGACGTTCCCTTCAGGATGCACCACGTGCTCCAAGGGTACCACTCGCCTCATTTGTTTCTTTTGCATGACGTGCCCTTCAGGATGCACCACGTGCTCCAAGGGTGTCGCTCGCCTCTTGACTGATTGGTAGACATCAATAACCCCTGGAGTCGACACTCTGTCAGGTGAACTTGTGGGAGACTAAGGGATTCTAAGGAATAATGTCCCCGCCTTATTGCGCACCCCTTAGAATCATCGTGAGTGATTGTCGCAGTCTTCCCTCGCGGCATCGTGGGTCCTCTCGAACTAGGTAATCGTTAACCTACAGTTCGAGCCATGACAGGAGTTCTAGTAGGCTATGGCAAGGTTTCTATCCACACCTCTCCCTCAACCTCTTTAGTAGTCGTGTGTGGCCCCTTTACTCCATATGTGAGTCTGGTCGACAAGCTATCATCAGCCTACATCATAAACAATCATGTCAGACATGTCTGCATCATATCATCTAATCAATGTACTAAAATCATAGTAAAATAATCAAACCCCAATAGCACACTCCCTGACTCGATCCGGAGTCCAAGGGGTTACGTCGATGCCTCTGCATCCTCAAGGTCCAAAACCCTACACACTCAGTGAAACCAAGTCAATAGCACTTGTCTCTGTCAATGCAGTAAACACCATGTCATATATCATAACGCATCATAATCAAGGACAAGTGTTTTAATATCATAATAGTCCAGATCACTTGTGAGCAAGTGTCCTCAAAGAATAAGTTTTCTCAGTGCACCAGAGCGGGATGTTACAGTAAATAATTAATAAGCAAATAAGCATGCATTTAGTTATGTAAAATACTCTAGAAAAAAAATTAAGTTGTCACATACCTTAATGAGCTTCTCTTTGTTTTGAGAATAGGTTATTCTCTACTAAACAGTGCTAACCACATGAAGGTGGAAGCTCATATGGACCCTACCCCCACCCCCCCCTCACATCGCTCTCAATTCCCTATACCCAACAAATGATTTCTTTTATATAGAAAACATATAGTCATAAAAACATAACTAGGATAGTCATCAAAACATATGAACATATAAACATCGATAAAGATCCAAATACAAGTCATGAATTTATACATCTAATTTTTCTTTGATTTATGTTTTTTTACATTCATAAAACTGACAATTGGGATATCATCATCATACAAGGACATTGTATTTCTTGTGCCTTATCCTTCTATTGTTTGTGTGCACTCATGTACCATAATTCTGGTATGTCACTGAGAAGGGTTAGTTGGCATATGTTCAAGGTCGTGAACTGGAACAATGAAAATTATTATATCAATATGTTGAAATATAATTGAAATATATAATTCATTGTTTTAATTAACATTACACCATTTTTCTTTACCTGTCTCTGTAGCTAGAATAGTTGGTGCGTAAATTTCCTGTCCACTTGTTTTCTATCGTATTTGACCCTCCGGAGATACATGCTCTTCAATTTTGAGAAGGTAATATATAGGTATAAGTCAGGAAATAAATATCTACAATCACAGTAAATATTTATAATTCTGAAGCATACATACCAAAATGGGTACTCTTCTCTACACTATCATTGGACATGTGGACCCTTGTATGATGCGGTCTTTGCTGAATACCGCTTGATTGACTAGTACGATAGCACTGTTGCTTGAAAACAAACATAAATACTTAGTTAAGGGTGATATAATAAATAATGAATAGACTTTACAATAATTCTACTATGGTTTCCTTATTCATTTGATTTACCTGTGTAGATGGGGAGATAGGAGTCTAGCCCAAGATTTTTCTATATTCAAACACACTTTTAAAACCATGCTTGTAACCAAGCTTCAAGTCCTCCTCAGTGGTTATAGTGTCGAACATATTTATCTGCAATGCATAACACCATTAAAAATACCAATAACAAAAACATATATTTGTTCTCTATTGTTAAATAAATATTAACCACAGTTAATCATTTAAATCTTACTATTCGGGATTTGAGCTTTTCGTAGCCACCCTGGCCTAGTTTATGATGGGTGGATGTTTTTCCACTATGTCCTTTGTTTCTTTGGATATGTCTGGTAGCCTACATATGGAATTTTTGAAAAAATTAGATATCGGAATTGTTAATTAAAATAGGAAAGAAAAACATAAATGCTCATATTTCACTGATAATATGCCATGTGTTGTACCTTGCTTGACCAACTCATGGTTGTCATCCTTTTTTTTAAAACAAGTTCTCCTTTTCATCTTCTATTAGCGCCTTCCACTCTTTCTCGGGAATCATGGGAGGGCACTCGTTCTTGAGGTCTATTTGCAATTTATCCATATACTAGGCCCTGGTGTATTTTAAATTCTCGCCGGCTAACTTTGTAACCACACTCTTGTTGAAAGTGTTTCCGAACAAGTTTACCATGTGATCTATTAAATCATATCTCTTTTTTCTATCTTGTCCATTCCACCATGTGTGAATGGTGGGGCCAAACAGATCCAATGCTTTGTCATGTAAGTTTCTATAGAAAACATTGTTTCCTACAAAAACGTGCTATCCATTAATTTATAATGATCTCAACAAATGTCCGTTTTAATTTCATGAAAAAAATGAATCAATTAATGGGACAATTACCTGAAATCTTCTGAATCTTTATCGGAACACATGCGTCATCAACTAGACAAGTGACATCTAGTGATCCAATGATTTCAATTTGTTATGTTCCATGAAGAATATTATCCTGTGCACCTACACTATGTTCCTCTCCGAAGTCATCATGTGAAGTCTCGGGCTCTGGCTCATCATGCTCTGGCATGTCATGCCGGTCAAAATAACCCCGCTCATCAATGGATTCGAGGGGAACCTCGAGAGGCTCAAAAATACTCACTTGCACTTTGCTATGTCGACCTTTGTTTTGCATTGGACCATCACTGCTACCTATGGCGGTTGCAGGGTCGACAGGTTCACCATTCATGGGGTTTAAAAACTCCTACAAATGGAAAAATTTTCTTTATCAGATATTATACAAAATATAACACTAAAAAACGGATATGAAATTGTCATAGCTAATAAAAATATGTGAAGATGCCACTTACCCCAAAATTAGTTATTGTAGTTTGTAGCTCTATAATTGTTGCCATGTCCTCCTATGTCAGGGGTCTTTTTCTAATCAAACCTAGATGTTCTATGTTAGCCTTCTTCAAGGCCTTCGTTACAGTTGTCATTGGTTTTTTCAAATAAAATATTTCTTCCTCGTCAATATCCTTTGTGGGAGCCTTCCCACGCTAACCATGCCACAATACATTGATGAATAAAATTAATGAGATGAACTTTAACAATTGAGAAATTTAGTTGTTTTAGTCATAAATTGTTACTATATTTAACATTTACTTGATGAGGCATTGCAGATGCCTTTCCACAGTCACCCTTGACAGATGTAAAGGGGGATTTTCGGACACATTCACCCTGGACAAATGTTGACACAATAAATCAATCAACAAAAGTTATGAAATTCACCTCTAACATTAAAAAAATGAAATATTACAATAATATCATAAAAACAATAACAAAATTTCAGAAATTTAGTTGTTGTAGTCATAAGTTGTTACCATATTTAACATTTACCTGGTGAGGCACTGCGAGTGCCTTTCCACGGTCACCCTGGAAAGATGTAGCTGGTGATACTCAGACATGGTCACCTTGGATAGAAATTGACACAATAAATCAATCAACAAAAGTTATGAAATTCACCTGTAACATTTAAAAAATCAAATATTGGAGTAATATCAAAAAAAAAATAATGAAATTTCAGAAATTTAGTTGTTGTAGTCATAAGTTGTTAATGTATTTAACATTTACCTACTGAGGCACAGTGGGTTCCTTTCCACGGTCAGCCTGGAGAGATGTAGCAGGTGATTTTCTATGACAGTCACCTTGGACAGATGTTGACACAATAAATCAATCAATAAAAGTTATGAAATTCACCTGTAACATTAAGAAAATGAAATATTGCAGTAATAACAGAAAAAAAAATAATGAAATTTTAGAAATTTAGTTGTTGTAGTCATAAGTTTTTACTGTATTTAACATTTACCTACTGAGGTGAAGTGGGTGTGTTTCCACAACCACGTTGGATAGATGTTGAGACAATAAATTAATCAACAAGAGTTATGAAAGTAATTGTAAAAAATGTATGCAGTAAAAATTTGAAATATTGCAACGATAAATTGTAACAATGATTGATCAAAGGTTGAGTTGAATGGTATGTAAGATATTTACCCCCATAGTCGCACCCCTCCATCTATTCGATTTAAGTTGTAATCGATCAACAACTCTTCACCTGAAACTATTGTTTTTGTTTCACATACAAATATACGATTTCCTTTGCGTGCCTCAAATATGCAATTTGGTTTCTTAGTTGTTTCCACTGGTCGTGTACTATTTATAAAGCCCACAATGTTTCTAGTAGTTTTTGGCCTTCCATCAATACACATAGTTTCCCCTTTATTTTGATTGTTATCTAGTAGTTGTATATAATTTGCGGCAACTCCGTATCTCCGCATACTTTGCGTATATCAGACCAACATCAACTAGTGATTCTATTTGTATAATGGTCCAACATACTCCATCAATTTAGTTACAGTTCCATAGCCGACCTTTATTCCATCCATGGAAAATAACCCCAATCCATGTAAGGACGAAGGAGCAATGCGATACATCCTCCCACCGATGAAGAAATCTATGTCCACTTCAGGTGGCTCCTTAGGTGCCCATCGTTGCACTAGATGTTTATACCTCAAGGTAAACTCAATGTCATCTATGCTCTTAGCATCATAATTACACGACCCTCCGTTGGCAATAAAAAATTTAATGCGAGTACAAAATATTTTCCTTACCTTTTCCAACCTAGTTGATCTAGAACTAGTAGATCTAGTACAACAAATCTCACTTTGAACCTCTCTTACTATATCTTGATCATCACTCGAGGAAGATAGATCCGATAGATACCTATTTGGTGGTACCTACACTCGTTAAAACAAGAAGATAAGTTATCATGTCAATATATGTTTTTGGTACCAACACAGTTGCATATAGTTGCATTTAGTTGCATAAAGTTGAAATTTCCACACCTAGTTGCGTAAAGTTGCATAAGTTCCATAAAGTTTCTTAAGTTTTTAAGTTGCATGTTGCATATAGTTGCATAGTTGCATTTAGTTGCATATTTGCACATAGTTGCATACGAAATTGTTGCAATATAGTTGCATATAGTTTCAATATAGTTGCATAAGTTGAAATATAGTTTCATAAGTTGCATATAGTTGCATATAATTTCATAAGTTGCAATATAGTTGCATATAGTTTCATACGATGCAATATAGTTTCATTTGACCACTCACCAATATTTGAGAATATAATTGCAATATAGTTTCATTTGGAACCATTGGTACATTTTCATAATAAGAATAGGTCTCAAGGTGTGTACCATGAATAGAGAGGGAAAAAAGGGCCTTAGGTCCTAAACATATTTTCTTTGGCTCATTGGCCATTAACAAGGCCTCAAACCACCACATCTATCCTATTTAATAGAGTATGGTGCTTGGGTGGGATATGGGTGTCATTCACAATTTTTTCACACCATGTATGGAACTTAGGTCTTGTCCATGGTCAGCGAAAGAAAACAAGGTTTTTAGGTCCTATTTAAATCTTGTTAGGATTAAGCTTCATGATTAAGTTGTCAAAAAACAACACAAGACATATGTAAAAATCTTTAGCCTCTTCGTGGGATCTTTGGTGCCGCTAATATTTTTTTCATAATAAGAATGGTTCCCAAGGCTTGTACCATGTATAGGGGAAGAAAACAAGAACATTAAGCTCACAATGAAAGTTCTCAAATTCAAGGGCCATGAACTAGGCCTCAAATAACCATGTAGATATTATTTAATAGATATTTGACCATCTAGTGGGATATGGGTGCCATTAGTATTTGGTTTGCACCATATATGTAATTCAAGGTTTATATCATCACCAAGGTAAGAAAATCAGGGCCTTCTTCCCTAAATGAATATTTTTTATGCTTAATGGCCATGAAAAATGCCTCTATTTGGGAATATGTGCACCATTAGTATGTTTT
>ML793873.1:91819-116166 GCA_009831015.1 Picea engelmannii | reverse complement strand
ACCCGTCTACATGAATAGTAACACATCATATCATCTGTCAATCACATCATAATCAAATATCATAGGTCTAACATAAAAAGGGTCCAGATCACTTGCGAGCAAGTGTCCTCAAAGAATAAGTGGTCTCGGTGCGCCAGAGCGGGGTGTTACAGCATTCATTTCGGCATTTCGCTCTTCAACATTTTAGGATTTGTCTGATCAAGTGTCTCGACAATCCTTGTCGCGATCCCCGAAGAGGAGCTTGGTTGCTATAGCTCTTTTCCTCCATCTCTCACTGATGTGACCAATGGTTGTGATCAAGGTCTACACAAAGAAATGTTTTTCACATTTTGCATTTCGGCATTTCGGGACTTTGTATGTCATGTGGTAGAGTTTCTTGATGCTCCATGTCCCGATATCCAAAGATCTGAAATGGAGTCGAATCAACAGTCCACACTCTAGATGATTCGAAGGTCCAGATCTCTTCACGATTTCGAATATCACGATTTCGGCATTCTTGTTGTTCAATGTTCTTGACAATTCAAAGCCCCGGTATCCGAAACACCGAAATGGAGTTTACATCGGGCTTTCGCATTTCGCAAATTCGAGAGGTTAGGGAACCCCTTTCCTTTGACTTCCCAGCCATCGAAATGACGATCTTTTGCCACATGTACTATGGACCCAACGATCTAGATCTTATCAAACTTTACGAGCCTTCGTCATGCCTGATCAATGATTCAGATCAATCCTCGATCCGACGACTGAGGATATTTTGTGATTTCACATATCATGAGTTCGGGACTCCTGTTGAAATAATCCTTGACATTTCTATCTCCCGATATCTGAAATGCCGATAGCCAAAACTCCAAAATGGAGTTTGACCAACACTTTGATCTTGTCATTCGATCATTGTTGTGCTACTGGTCTTCCTGAACTTATCTTCTGTTCCTGTTTTTCCATTGAAGCCATAAATGATAGGAATACTCTAATCTTGCCATCAATGACAAGAATACTCTTCCTATTAAACATGCCAACCATCATACTCTGCCTTCTTTCTGAAAACATGCCAACAATATCCCCCTTTGGCATTGATGGCAACCCCATGATGTAACTACACCACTAAAACATCTTAAAATCATGAAAAACATGCAACTATACCACTGTGACAATGCCACTGTAACATATACAAAAGCGTGCAACTATCCACTATGAAAATGCCACTGTAACATATACAAAAACATGCAACTATACCACTCTGACAATGCCACTATAACATATACTATGATCTTGAAATCATCACACTTTCTCCCCCTTTGACATCAATGTCAAAGAAATGCTCCCCCTGAGTTGTTGCAGTACATACTCCCCTTGTCAACTATGAGCATCTTAGAAATATACCAGATTCAATAAGTACTCCCCCTGACCAAGTAAACAAATTAGACACAACAAATTATAACCCCCAAATTCTAACGAAGAAATCCAAAAGGGGTTGATGCTAATGGTTTAGTAAAAATATCAGCAATCTGTTTTGTAGATGGAATATAATTCAGCTGAACAATTTTGTTTGTAACTTGTTCTCTGAGAAAATGATACTTTAATGGAATATGCTTAGTATTGGAATGAAGAACAAGATTCTTAGAGACACTAATGGCACTGTTGTTATCACAGTGAATTGAAATGGGTTAAGTGTAAGTCACCTTCAAATCTGCAAGAGTTTGAATCATCCACAAAATTTGTGTGAAACAAGTAGTAGCAGCAATGTATTCTACCTTTGTAGTTGACAATTAAATAGATCCTTTCTTTTTGCTGAGCCATGCTACTAATGAGTCACCCAGAAAGAATTCTCCTCCACTGGTGCTTTTTCTCTCATCAACACAGTTTGTCCAGTCTACATCTGAATAAGTAGTTAACTGAAAATTCTGATTTCTAGGATACCACAGACCATAAGTCATTATCCCCTTCAAGTATTTGAATATCCTTGTGACATCTACTAAATGACTTTGTTTAGGAGTAGAATGATAACAACCTACCATTCCAACAGCTTGCATTATATCAGGACGTGATGTTGTGATGTACAGAAGATTGCCTATCATAGAGAGATATGTCCTTTGATCAACATCTGGTGAAACATCATTTTTACTGAGCTTGCAACCAACCACCATAGGTGTGCTAACTGGAGAGGAATCTTCCATCTGAAATTTCTTCAACATCTCTTTCAAATATTTTCCTTGAGAAATAAATATTCCTGCAGAACTTTGTTTTACTTGTAAGCCAAGAAAATATGACAGTTCTCCTATCATGGAAATTTCAAATTATGTTTGCATAGAGTTAGCAAACCACTGGACATATGATTCATTAGTACAGCCAAAAATAATATCATCTACATAAACCAAAACAACTAGTAAATTATCACCTTCAGACTTAATGTAAAGGATACTGTCAACAATACCTTTCTTGAACCCTTTTTCTTGTAAAAATTTGTCCAGTCTATAATACCAAGATCGTGGTGCTTGTTTTAGTCCATATAAGGCCTTCTTCAGCTTACAAAAATAATTAGGATTATTTGTCAATGAGAATCCTTCAGGTTGCTCCATATATACTTCTTCCTCTAGGTATCCATTAAGAAATGATGACTTAACATCCATCTGATAAACTTTAAAGTTTTTATGACATGAATAGGAGAGAAACATTTTGATGGCTTCCAATCTTGCCACTGGTGCAAAGGTTTCATCAAAGTCCTGACCTTCAACTTGTGCATACCCTTTACAGACCAGTCTGTCTTTATTTCTAACAACTTGCCCTTTTTCATTCATTTTATTTTTGAACACCCATTTGGAACCTATTACATTCTTATCTTCAGGTCTAGGGACAAGCTCCCAAGTATTGTTCTTTTCAATTTGATCAAGCTCTTCATTCATTGCTCTAATCCAATCATCATGCTGATTGGCTTCATAATTTTTTTTAGGTTCAATCATAGATAAAAAAGCAACATGAGATTGTTATGAATCTTTAATTAATTTCCTTATTGTCTGAACTCCTTTATTTATATCTCCAATTATCTGATTTTCAGGATGATTCTTTTTAACAATTCTGAGAAGTGTTTTTTCTTCTTTCTGTTGATTTATGTTAGCCTGAGAATTTGTATCTTCATCCGATTCAGATTCTTCTCTTTCTGATCCTTGGACCTGTTCATTTTCATATTCAACTATATCTTTTGTTCTTGGTTCAAAACTTCTTATATTTTTGACCGGGATTTCTTCATCAACTTTTATGTCTATACAATCCACCAGTTTATGAAGTCTCTTTTTGTAACATCTGTACCCTTTAATGTTTGTATCATAACCTAAGAAGATACCTTCATCTACCCTATCATCATATTTGCCAATAATTTCATCATTATTCTTGATATAACATTTACTCCCAAATATTTTAAAATGCTTGATTGAAGCAGGTCTTCAAAACCATAGTTCATATGGAGTCTTGTCACTGTGTGGCCTGAGATGAGATTTGTTAATAATATGAACAACTGTATGAATTTCTTCCACCCAATATGTCTATGGTATGTTCCTTTCATTCATCATTGATCTAGCCATTTGCTGAAATGATCTAGTCTGCCTCTCAAGAACTCCATTTTGTTGTGGATTCCTTGGGATTGTGTACTCTCTTTTGATCCCATGTTTATCACAGGACTCTTTGAAGTTCCATGAACTAAACTCTCCTCCTCTATCAGATCTTACTGCCTTTAATCTTTTTCCTGTTTGATTCTCAGTCAGAGCCTTAAACACTTTGAATTTTTCAAATGCTTCAGATTTTTCCTTCAAAAAGGCAACCCATGTTAGTCTATAATAATCATCAATTATCAACATAAAATAATTTTCTTTTCTTGTACCTTCTTTCCTTGATGGTCCACATAAATCCATATGTACTAACTGGAGAGGTTTATCTGTTGAAGGAATTTTTTTTTATTTGAACTGAGTGCATGTAAGATTTCCTATCTGACAGGGTTTACAAACAAAGTCGTATGGCTTTGATATCTTCGGAAGATCTTTTACTGCCCCATTGTTTCTGAGCTTGATTATATGATCGAAATTTTAATGTCCAAGTCTCTTATGCCACAACCAACTTTCATCATACTTGATTAAGTGACATTCTTCTCTATCTTCTTTCAGCACATATACATTATTATCTGTCCTTATGCCTTTAGCAACTAGCTGTCCTGAATTCACATATTTTATTATATAGTCTTTAGAAGAAAAAATGAACTCACATCCTTGATCACAAAATTGACTGACACTAAGCATATTATGTTTCATACCTTCTACAAACAACACATCTTGAGCTTTCCCTTTGCCATTACTCAAACTTACCATTCGTTTACCTTTTATTTTTTCTTGGTGCATCATTTCCAAAAGTTACATTCCTTGATTTGCTATCACTTAGGGTTAGAAACTTACTTTTGTCTCCTGACATATGTTTGGAACATCCAATGTCAATATACCAGGGATTCTTTTGTATTTTGGATGATATCACTAGTCCACACTTGTCATCTGCTTTCTTCTTCCAAACCTTGACATTTTCAGCAGTGGGAATCAAATCTGGCTTGTAATTCCTTAAGCTACAGTCTGCAACTTTATGTCCATAATTATGGCAGTTGTAACTTTCTAGTTCACTGAATAACAGATCATAATGATTGTTATGCTCATACCTATTGTTGTGTTTCAGATGTGTCCTTCTCTCAGTCATCATATGATTTATATTCTGTGATTGATTGTTGCTTGGTTGTCTCAATCTTTGTTGTGGATGATAATTATTCCTTGAGTATCTTGATTTCAAATATCTAGATATTAATGAACAATTTATAGCTTTGTGACCAAAGTTAGAACAGAAAAAACAATAACCATAGAAAAAACTTTTGTACCTGGAAAAAGACTGTATTTGATTTCTTTGAAAAAAATGTGTTTGTGTTATTTCTTTGATCTACAAATTCGGTTCTGGTACTTTTTCTTTCATCCCCTCATGGTGGATGATTTTCTTTCTTTGTTTCTACAGAATGACTGTTGTCAATGTTTGAGGAATTAACAAACTTGACAAGTTCTGTATTATTTGGATGATCACCACATGATCCTTCTTCATACCCCAATCTAGTTTTCAACTTTGGGTTTCTTTCCTGATTTAGGATGGAGGTTAATCCTTATGAGGCTTTAATACTTGGAATATTTTGGTGATACAATCCCTTAAACTTCTCCATTTCTTTTCTAGTTTTTACTATCTCTTCTTCTAAGGATTCACACCTCGCTTTCTTCTCTAACAACTATTGTTCCAGTATGTCTTCTATTTTATTTTCCTCTTCTAATTCCACTTTTAGCAGAGCAAGGTCTTCATCAGGCTGTTTACTATCTTTTTCAAACTGTATCAACAATTGTTTTTTCTTTCTGTTCTTAATTCTGAGTCTGTCAATCTCTTCTAGTGCACTGATCAGTTCTCCTTCCATATAAACCATAGCTTCTTCGTCATTATCATCACTGCCTGTTCTTTTATTATTATAATCCTCTTTGGCCATAAGCATGAAGTCATTTATCTTATCTTCATAGGAAGATTCACTATCTGTGTCTTCTGAGAAATTCTCATTATTTGCACACAAACTTTTCTTCTTATTATACTTCTTGAATTTGTACTTCTTTTCATCATCAAATGTCTAGTCCTTTTTTTGATGGGGACACTTAGATGCAAAATATCCTATCTTACCACAGTTAAAACATTTGAAGGGAAGATTGCCTTGATATTTTCCCGATCCTTTCTTTAATCTTCTCACAAATTTTGCCTCAATATCATCTAAATCTGAATCAATGTTCTTGTCTTCTTTAAACGATGCTTCTATTGTAATGGATTTATCTTTGCTAATTATCATTTCATATGTAGTTAAAGTTCCTATAAGTTGATCAATGGACAAGGTTTTAAGATCATTTAATTCTTCTATTGCAGAAACTTTTGGATTAAATTTATCAGGCAGAGATCTTAAAATCTTCTGGACTAAGAGTGATTCTTCAAACTTCTCACCAAGACCCTTCATGGCATTCACAAGTTCTTCAACTCTTAAAAAATACTTGCTAACTATTTCATCTTCATTCATATTTATTTGTTCAAAATTCAACCTGAATGTTTGAAGTTTGGAATCTTTTACTTTCTCATTTCCTTCATAGCTGCTAATAAGTTTATCCCACATTTCTTTAGCAGTTTGAAAATGCATCACCTTTAAAAAATCAGCTTCTGCAAGTCCATTCAAAATAGCATTCATTCACTTAGCATTAAATATAAATTCTAACTTAGCATCCTTGGTACCTAGCACAATCGGTTTTGTGTATCCAGTCTCTACCACACCCCAAACATCAGCACCTAAGGCCATTAGGTATGTACTCATTCTAACCTTCCAAAAGGAAAAATTCATTCCATCAAATAGAGGAGGCTTACTGGATGAAGTTCCTTCATGACTTGTCATGTTTAAGCTTACAAATATACCTTTAAATAAAAGGAACCCGCTCTGATACCAATTGTTGAAATTACTAAGACAACTGAGCGGGGGGGGGGGTTAATCAATTGTTACTCTGCTTAAACAATTTTAGTCTATTAAACAATTCTTAAAATTTCTTCAAGTGATCATCAATATCATACAACATATGAACAACATAAATAATGAGCATCAGTCAACCATAAGATATACAGAGATAAAGATTTTTCATGAGGAAACCCATAAAGGGAGAAAACCTCTTCTTCTTCGAAATGATAGGTAGTCTTTTAAGTTCTGTACATCATCTATAATTGAGCACCAACTCAATGTGAGGCTACTACCTTTGTTTTACAAGATCTAACTTGTTGAGAGCACCAACACTTTGATTTCTCTAGCACCCACTAGAGGGAAGCACCAACTCCCTGAGTATTCCAACACCAATTGGATGAAAGCACCTACTTCCAGTTACACAGGCTCCAACATGTATAACAAAGAACAATTTTTCTCCCTTTCACCACCCTGCGTCCCTAAAAATTCTTTGGCTGCAACCAGATGGAGGATACTACTCCCTCTGTTCAAGCACCCACTTGAACCTCTAAGGACAACAGTCCTCCTAGCATCTCCCTACCACCCTAGTTACAAATAAATGATTAAATAACCAACACACAGATAAATCAATTCTTACCACTTCTTCATTGTTCTGCAATTCTTCTCTGCTACACTACTCTTCTTCTCTGTACATATTTGGCTTGACTTACGGTCTATGTATATCTATTCTTTCTCTGTCCTTCTCATCCCTTTTGATATATGCGCATTTTGCTCTCTCCACCTTTTCTTTTCTGTTCAGCCTCTGTTCCTTCTATCTGAGATTTTCTTCACTCTGTACATTCTGTAGTTTTTCAATTCTACAGTTCAACTCATTTTTCCAATCCGAACAACCAACCATCCACAATCTCTATGTTCTTATTTTATCTACCACCACGACGTTCGTTACAACTCAAATCATCTTCAACCAAAAATGTCTCGTCTCCAAAAATGTTAAAAGATCAAGAATCCTAAATCAGTTTTGCTAACAAATTTCTAACTGTTCAAATAACTATGAAATGGAGCACTAGCCCTCTGATCATATTCAAGTTCACATGCACTGTTGGATGACTTTATTAGTCTTGCATTCATTTCGACATTCCTCTCTTCGACATTTTGGGATTTGTGTGATCAAGTGTCTCAACACTCCATGTTGCAATCCCTGAATATTAGCTTGGTTTCTATAGCTTTTTTCCTCTATCTCTCGCTGATGTGGCCAATGGCTGTGACCAAGGTCTACACAAAGAAATGTTTTTCACATTTCGCTTTTAAAAATTTTGGGACTTTGCATGTCATGTGGTAGAGTTTCTTGATGCTCCATGTATCGATATATAAATCTTTTAAATGGAGTCGGATCAATGGTCCATATCTCTTCATGATTTCGCATATCGCGATTTCGGCATTCTTGTTGTTCAGTTTTCTTGACAATTCAAAGTCCCGGTATCTGAAACTCCGAAATGGAGTTTACATCAGGGTTTTTCATTTCATGAATTCGAGAGGTTAGGGAACCCCGTTCCTTTGACTTTCCAGTCAGAGAAATGGTGATATTTCACCACATGTCCTATGGACCCAATGATCCAAATCTTATCAAACTTTACGGGCCTTCGTCATGCCTGATCAATGGTTCAGATCAATCCTCGATGTAACGGCTGAGGATATTTCGTGATTTCGCATATCGTGAGTTCGAGAGTCCTGTTGTAATAATCCTTGACATTTATGTCTCCCGATATCCGAAATATCGATAGCCAAAACTCTGAAATCGAGTTTGAACAACACTTTGATCTTGTCATTTGATCATTTTTGCGCTGCTGGTCTTCCAGAACTTATCTTCTGTTCTTGTTTTTCCATCGAAGCCATAAATGACAGGAATACTCTGATCTTTCCATCAATGACAAGAATACTTTGCCTATTAAACATGACAACCATCATACTCTGCATTCTGTCTGAAAACATGCCAACAAGAGGGTGGTCTGGAAGTAGTTTCCCTTGAGAGGGGAACATTTCCTAGGTGATAATATCTCTTTAAACGATGTAATTAATCTATCAAAGAACTAGAATCTCAAGAACAACCATAGAAGAAAATAAGTTATCAAACCAGGATACTACATGCTTAGGTGGTGAAACAAGTGGTCTCAAGTGTGTTTGAATCATAATGTCAATGTATTAATTAATATTTTGTTTATAAAATAAACAAGACTCTAGAAAAAGATAAACTAAAATCACTCAAATAGGCCTAGATTATAACTCTTCCAAACTCTTCCATCTAAATCATTGGGGGCCCACCGAGAAAATAGAATAAAGAGAAGGATGAGGGATTTCAAAACACCTACCATGAGAAGTGATGAAATCCACTATGGTGATGACTGAAGGTATAAATGAGGTTGTTATAACTAGGAGACAAAGGGTGATGAAATCTCGTGCCCTGTAGAAATATGTCTTATGTGTCTTCCCTCATACAAGATCCACCTTGATAGAAGCCTAATAGAATGCCACTAAGATACCTCTTCATAGATGCATGAAACATGTTGCCTTTCCTTCAATATGAAATAAAATGTTCATGGAATATTCATTATTTAAAGAGCTAGGAGTCTCAATCAAACCTCTGGTCCCAACCTTGGCATTATCCACTCCGAAGAGTGTGCTTGTTGCTAAATAGGTCTTGACCATATCCTACAGAAAGGATTTTAATCTCCCTAATTGGTTAACCACTATGTTTCAAATGTAAATGGTTGTGATGAATTATTTGGATTCATATCCCCACAACACTAGCTTAACTACAAAGTCCTTTTGGCCCCAATTGGGGATTTAATGAGTTAAGTTAGATTGTTGATTTTAGACTAAGATTGGGGTCATGAAATAAGAATTTAATTATGGAGTGAAGTGTGTATACTTGTGGTGTAACCAAATTCAGAAGGAAATGTACTTTAAATAGAAATGTTTGTAATTAAAGAGAATTTGAATTCAAATACTAGCTCAAATGAAGACAAATACTTAAGCAAAAGGAAATTGCTCCTTATCAAAATGAACCTCCTAATTAGAAATGAGAATTATTAAATTCAAATCATCAAAAAAAGTTCTATTTCAACATAGCTATGGACTAAGATTTAGATGGCTAAATGATTCCAAAAGGAAAGGCTCAAAGAAAGAAGTCAAATACTAGAAACAAGAGGTGTTCCTTTCTCTAACTAATTAACTTTTCTTTTTGAAATTGAATGATCCTTATAACAACAAGAAAATAAGGATTGAAGGTTGGAATATTGATGTGTCTAGTTCAGAGACATTTGACCGGCCCACTATCTATCATCAGTTGATTGGTTCACTCATATATCTAGTCAACATTAGGTCAGATATTAGCTTTGCAGTCAAATCCCTAAGTCAGTTCATGGTGGAACCCCAGAGAGTGCAATGGATAGATGTGAAGCATGTTCTTTGGTACTTGAGAGGTACAATGGAGTACAATTCACAAATCAATGTTGCTCATGCCTAGTCCTAGTACAATTTCATAGATGTCGATTGGGCAGGATGTACTAAGGGCAGGAAGAGCACTTCAAGTTTTTGCTTCGACATTGGATGGGGAATTATTTCCTTGTTTAGCAGGAAGCATAAATCATGGTATTAAGCTATGTTGAGGTAGAATACATGGCAGCATGTGAGGCATTATGGTTGAGGAAGTTATTCTTTGTATGGTTCGGTGTGGAGTTGGAGGCTACGATGATACAATGTGATAATCATAGTGGCATAAATCTCTCTGAGAATCATGTGTTTCATGATCATATAAGAAAGCATATTGACATATGTTATCACTTCCTACGAAATTATGTGCATAAGGGGGTCATGAGTCTTCAATACATTAATACTGATGATCATATGGCAGACATATTTACCAAGGCACTGAGAAGACAAAAGTTTGAGAAGTTCATAGATAAGATGGGGTTGGTGAAGAATCCCTTCCTCGTTAAGAGGGAGTGTTGAGAATAGTAACTCATAAGGTCTTCTTCCATGTGTCTTGTCCTAGAATTTGAGTCTTATTCCATGTGTCTTGTCCTAGAATTTGAGTCTTCTTCCATGTGTCTTGTCCTATAATTTGAGTCTTCTTCCATGTGTCTTGTCCTAGTAATTCATTAATATTGTTTGATTATAGAATTAGTAATGTGGGTCATATTTGAGTCTTGAAACACTTCCATAGTTTCAAGGCATGCATCTACTATAACCATGTCAAAGTTTGGTGCATACAAGCACAAATTGAAAAAAATTCAATGTTGGCCCCATTTCGTGGTAATATTTTCAATTGCACACACCTTTCAATCTATTCAAAGTTGATTTATTAATGTCTCTTGTTACTGTGGGGTTATAAATTCTCATGATCCCAATGACCACATGCGTCCAACCTTCTGATATAATGATCATTGGGTGACAACATTTATGAAGCGTGGTGACTAAGACTAGGGTTTAAGGTTTAGATGATGAATTGATGATGGAACAACATGGGCGTGGGAGTCAAATTTAAGTCTAGAAACCCTCCCATATTGTTAATCCATGTGAATAGTCTATCCATGTAAAATTTCAATGCATTCAGAAATAGTTTGAAAAAATTTCAACGTTGGCCCCATTCACAGGTCACTGTTGCCCATGTCTAGTCCTAGTACAATTTCACATATGTTGATTGGGAAGGACATACTGAGGGCAGGAAGAGAACTTCAGGTTTTTGCTTTGGCATTGGATGGGGAATTATTTACTAGTTCATCAGGTAGCATAAATGATGGTATTAAGCTATGTTGAGGTAGAATACATGGCAACATGTGAGGCATTATGGTTGAGGAAGTTGTTCTTTGTATTGTTCGGTGTGGAGTTGGAGGCTACGGTGATACATTGCGATAATCATACTGGCATCAATATCTCTGATAATAATGTGTTTCATGATTGTATATGCAAGAATATAGACATATTTTATCACTTCCTACGAGATTGTGTGCAGAAGGGGGTCATGAGGCTTCAATACATTGAGACTGATGATCATATCGAAGACATATTTACCAAGGAATTGAGCAAACAAAAGTTTCAGAAGTTCATAGATAAGATGGGTTGGTGAAGAATCCATTCCTCGTTAGGAGGAGTGTTGAGAAGAGTAACTCAGAAGGTCCTCTTCCATGTGTCTTGTCCTAGCATTTGAGTCTTCTTCCATGTGTCTTGTCCTAGCATTTGAGTCTTCTTCCATGTGTCTTGTCCTAGTAATTCATTAATATTGTTTGATTGTAGAATTCTTCATGTGGGTCATATTTGAGTATCAAAACCTTCCCATAGTTTCAAGGCATGCATATACTATAACCATGTCAAGTTTTGGTGCATACAAGCACAAACTGAAAAAATTTCAATGTTGGCCCCATTTCGTGGCAATATTTTCAATTGCATGCACCTTTCAATCTAGTCAAAATTGATCTATTAATGTCTCTTGACACTATGGGGTTATAAATCCTCATGTTTCCAATGACCACATGCCTCAAACCTTATGATATAATGATTGTTGGGTGACAACATTTATGAAGGGTGACGACTAAGACTAGGGTTTAGGGTTTAGATGATGAATTGATGATGGAAGAAAGTGGGCGTGTGAGTCAAATTTGAGTCCAAAAAACCTCCCATATCATTAATCCATGTGAATAGTCTATCCATGTCAAATTTCAATGCATCTAGAAATAGTTTGAAAAAATTTCAAAGTTGGCCCCATTCACAAGTCATTGTTACCGGTGTCTAGTCCTAGTACAATTTCACAGATGTTGATTGGGCAGGATGAGCACTTAAGGTTTTGGTTTGACATTGGATCAAGAATTATTTAGTATTTCAACAAGAAGCATAAATCATGGTATTAAGCTATGTTGAGGTAGAATACATGGCAGCATGTGAGGCATTATGGTTGAGGAAGTTTTTCTTTGTATAGTTCGTTGTGGAGTTGGAAGCTACAGTGATACATTGTGATAATCATAGTGGCATCAAGATATCTGAGAATCATTTGTTTCATGATCATATAAGCAAGATTATAGGCATATGCTATCAATTCCTACGAGATTGTGTGCAAAAGCGGGTCATGAAGCTTCAATACGTTGAGACTGATAATCATATGGCAGACATATTTACCAAGGCAGTGAACGCACAAAAGTTTGAGAAGTTCATAGATAATATAGGGTTGGTGAAGAATCCCTTCCTCGTTAAGAAGGAGTGTTGAGAAGAGTAACTCAGAAGGTCTTCTTCCATGTGTCTTGTCCTAGCATTTGAGTCTTCTTCCATGTGTCTTGTCCTAGTAATTCATTAATATTGTTTGATTGTAGAGTTCTTCATCTAGGTCGTATTTGAGTCTGAAAACCCTCCAATAGTTTCAAGGCATGGATCTACTATAACCATGTCATTTTTTGGTGCATAAAGGAACAAACTAAAAAAATTTCAACGTTGGCCCCATTTCGTGGCAATATTTTCAATTGGACACACCTTTCAATCTAGTCAAAACTGATGTATTAATGTTTCTTGCTACTATGGGGTTATAAATCCTCATGATCCAAATGACTGCATGCCTCCAACCTTATGATATAATGATCGTTGGGTGACAACGTTTATGAAGGGTGACGACTAAGACTAGGGTTTAGGGTTTAGATAATGAATTGATGATGGAAGAAAGTGGGCGTGTGAGTCAAATGTGAGTCCATAAACCCTCCCATACTGTTAATCCATGTGAATAGTCTATCCATGTCAAATTTCAATGAATTCAGAAAAAGTTTGAAAATATTTCAACGTTGGCCCCATTCACAGGTCATTGTTGCCCATGGCTAGTCCTAGTACAATTTCATTGTAAAATTTGTATAAGATATTTGGAGAATGATAATTTTGGGAATGATAATGATGAATTGATGTTGGACATAACTACATCGCTGTTATGATTAGGCGCAGTCGCACAAAGCTCCTCTTGGTTTCGAGAATAGCTCATTCTCTACTAAACAGGGGCAACCACGTGAAGGTGGAATCTCTAATTATGCCCCCCCCCCACATCACTCTCAATTTCCCCATATTACCTAATTTGAAATTCTAAAGAACATGTATCATATACTATATTATACAAAATAAAAACATATAAAGATCATATAAAAGATATAAACACATACCTCTTCTTTTCAAAAATTAAATATCAGTCATCTTCTTATTCATCCAATTCAACATCTGTATCATGATCTAGCTCAGAATTGATATTGGTGAAAGGATCATTCATATCAACATCATCATCAACGTCATTTTTTCTACTATATTTATCGATATCGTCAATGAGATCGTCGTCTCCTACATTTGGATTATCAACTTCTTCAACTTCTTCGTCTGAGACACAAACTACATGAGCCACCTGATCCTAATCTTCATAATTGTGATCTTGTTCCTCATTATTATCTTCATCCTCGACTACATGATTTTACTTTACTGGTCCTCCTCTTGGATCATATCTAACAATGTATGATTAACCTGCTTTACCAGGTACCTCTGAGTAAAATACTTGATCACATTAACTTGGAAGAGCATAAGGATTTGTACCTGGTTCAAACGCCCTTGTATTAACCATGGTAAATCCATTATCATGTTGAATAATAATTCTTTTAGGATGGTGTTCATGCATCTGTAGCCTGTACCATTTAACCTCAAACAAAACTATTTTAAAGGAATTAAAATCACACTCAATTATATCCTCCAAATGGCCATAGTTCCTATTCTCATTTTCTTCCGTATTTCTGTCACTTCTAGAGGAAATGTTGGTGACCTTAAACATTGCAGTTATCCCACAATCCGAGGTTTTGATCTTATCATCCAACATTTTGATACAAAATTTACAACCATTACACCACATAGCCTTGCGATGTTTCAACTCCAACATGGACAACAAGTAAAAAGCAAATTGTGAATTAATAATCCTCATATAGGACTTACTAAATATATATTTCAATAATTAAACAAACCAAATACATTGAAAAATTGGGAAAAAACTAGGAAAATGTGGGTAACAAATTTAACTTGCCTGTTTATCTTTTAAACCAAAGGCTAAATCAACTTCCCTTGATGTAAGATCAGGAAATTGATCTCGATGACGATGTGTTGTTTTAATCCTCTTACTCACCCCTTCCCATGATAACCTACCAAAGTATTCTTCACTATATTGTATCCAATGCTCCATCCAATCAAGGTTGTTTGCAATGTATAAATGTAAAGCATCCCACTCTCGAGCAACTATATGATAGCATAACAATTTAATATCATTAATTAGTTATTGTTAATAAATGAATAATTTAATAAATGTGTAATATATTAAATCTACGTCAACATCTAATAATTACCTTTCACATTCCTCATTTTACCTTTCCCCAATAGGAATTTCCCTTCAAATTTGTTGATGGAGTCGAGATGCCAAATGCGAGGCACAGTCATATTTTCTACTAATTTAGGTAGATATTGATGAATATACACCATGCATTGATATACCATATATCCCTCAACCATAGAACCCTCCGGACATGCTCTTTGTCTAACAAAATCCTTCAGTGACTTCAACTACCTCTCCACCCTCCACATTGACGTTGTGTGTACTGGTCCACATAATTCAATCTCCTCAACTTGGTGTAGGAGGTATTGTTCTTGTGCATTGAAAAATGCTAGAGGTAGATACTGTTGCATTTGACATATTAGTCGAGGAATTTCTCTCTTCCAATACCTTATATCTTCTTTATGGATTTCTTTTGATGATAGCCACCTACAAATGTCGATGCAATAAAATAATATCAAGGCATACATCAATTTGCAGATTAAAGATAATATGTCAATAAGTTCCAATAAAAATCACATAAGAAGTACATTTTCCTTATAAAACAATACCTACCTCATGTATTTGCCAAGTACATAAATAATTTGTTTTATATTGTTGTCAAAGTCATATGGGAGAGATAAAGGTAGAACATACTATAACAAAAAACAAATAATTATTTTTTTTTTCCAAAAAATGCGTACCAATAAGGAAATATATTATAACCTACTAATTACCTTAATGAATGTATGCCAGTGATGTGTTTTAACCCCACAAAAATCACCTTTTTTAGTTAATATATTTTTATGTTCAACGAAAACCCCATCGAAAACCTAGTTTTTTGAATGACCTCTTTTACAATATTGCTTTGTTACTCCGTCAATAACCAAGGAGTACTAGTATTTTGTTCACGACCATCGCCATTAGAATTAATAATAACACTTTGCAAGGTGTGATTAACTTCTCAGATGTCACAACAAATCTTTCCAATTCTCTCTTTGTCAGTCCTTCCATCTAATATTCGCCATAACAATTCTGTTATGTTTTTCCCGATATGAATTGTATCAAACAAATGAACTATTTGTAGGTGCTCGTAGTATGGAAATACACTGAATTGCATTGGGTAACTTTTCATTCCTTGTGGAGGCCCATTCGTGCCTTAATGACATTCATGAAACATCAACAAATTGAAATTAACACTAATTAATGGGACAAAATGAAATTAATACTAATGAAATTAACCAAATATTTATATAATAGGTCATACATAAATAATTTGTGTACCTTGAGGATTTCTAATATATTCCAACTTCCATAGGTGAGGTATCATTCTTCGTGGTTTTTTTTTCCGTTTTCTTATTTACCATTGAACTTTGCTTTGTTTGTAGTACGATAACTATGGTTCTTAGGCAGAAAGTGCCTATAGTAAACTCCTTTGCTAAACTCCTTGAACGATGGGATTTTATCCTTAGACCACAAACTGGGCATGCAAATTTACCCTGTGTTTGAAGACCCACAAGATATATGAATAAATGTAGTGTCAAATTAGAGTTACAATTTAAAATAATGCATGATTTTTTCAATAAATATATATAATTTAAATCACAAAATAAAGTAACAATTTACCACAAAAATGTGTTAACCCAGGAGCATCATGAATTGTCCATGACAGTATTCCATGAAATTGAAATTGTTTTTTCCCTATTGGTCTAGAGATGTCATACATAGTGACACCAACCCATAACTTCAACAACTAATCAATGGGAGGCTCAATATATATGTTCATATCTTTAACCTGGTACCTACCAAGTTGGTTCAACATACTGCATGATTAATTATACTTATCTATATGTCGTGATATATAAAAGAAATAATTACCATGCACAAAACAAAGAAATGAAATATTTTGTCATAATTTAAAGAAAATGAAAGATGATTAAATACCTAGAACAATCATTGCCAACATTGTATGCTCTCTCTTTATCGACATCCAAGGAGGAAGGTTATTGTTTATAACAAAAATAGGCCACACTGAGTACGTAGAACAAAGCTCTCGAAATGGATTGACACCATCAACTGCCAATGAAAGTATAACATTACGAGGTTCCTCTTTAAAAATTGACCACTTTTCTTCAATGTAGTTCAATGAAGAACCATCTGCAGGCATTTAAAGAACATCGTATCTACTTATATTCTTTGCATGGAAATCCATAAACTGTGCTATACTTTTGCATCTGAACAACCACTGGAAACATGGAATTATCAAAATATAATGAAGAACTTTGCGAGGAACATTCTTTGACGCTTTATCAGTTCAATATCTACTTATTTGACATTGTGGGCATTCATTTTCTAATGCATATTGTCCATAATATATGATATGATCATTAGGACATGCATCAATAGCCTGATAGTCCATCACAATTTCTTTCATAATCACGGATATTTCTCGATATGTGTGTGGGAAAATATTTGACGTCGGTAATAGAACATCACCTAACAATATACAAAATTATAAACAATAAGTCGATGTAAAGAATATTAATCATCAATATATCATCCAATATACTAATTTACAAATTAGAAAACAATAGCAATATAGGGAAAAAATGAACCTTTTAAGTATTTGTGAACATGAAGGCATAAATAATTAACAAATTAAATACCTTAGTATCTGTGTGAGACATGTGTTTGATAAATCATTCAAAACCTTGAGGTTCACCAACAACAATATATCATATAAAATATTTGTTGTTGAGCCTTCATAAAGAGGTTGACGTGACTTCTCGAGTAGAGGATCAACATCATGACTATCATCTTGGTTGTCCTCAGCCATTGGAGCAAATGTGTCTTGGATCAATCTATGTATCTCATCTTCTTGATTTGAATCACTAATGTTATCTCCATCCATATCATCATTAATAACTTGATCAATAGCTTCAATATTCTGATCTCGAACTTCATCTCCCTGTAAAGTAGTATTTTTGCTAGTACTTGGCAAATAACTCTCTGGAGGTTGACACTTTGGGGGAATCGTCTATATATTTAAAAGATATATATAAAATTTAGTGTGTATAGAAAATATAAAAATCTCTATAAGAAATATTACTAAAATTCATGAAATACTGATTATTACAAAGAATACATTAAATATTGAATCCTCTTACCAAGGGGCGATATTCATAACCCCCTTCAACATGCCCCTTCTCCCTACAATGTCTTTGGGTTGTTGTTATTAAAAGTATTCTATTTCTCAAGCCTCTGTAATCATATCAAGGGAAATAACATTTTCCATTGCCCCTCGCCTCTAATGCCTCTCTTAACCAAGTAAGCTTCCTCTCATTTTCATTCATTCTAACAAATCATTGTCCTGACAAGTAATTGTCTTACCTACACCATACCAAACATTAAGTTGTCTATTTTTTATATTTTATCTACTCCTTTCGATTATGAAATGTTTATTTACAGTGACCTACAACTTTATAATAAGGTCAACATCTTTATAATAAGGTCAACATCTTTATAATAAGGTGATCATATGTGTAGAGGATCAACATCATGACGACATAGATAACATCTTTATAATAAGGTCATATGTGTACACATGTTTTCTTTATATAATAACGACATATATACCTAACATAAGTTTAGGGTTAGTGTTTATGTATCTTATTAGTCCCTGCTAAAGCAGGGAATATAGCAATCAATTGCAAGTCAAAATCATTTGACTTTTGTAAATTTACAAAAAATTTAACAATTTTTTATAATGTTTTTCAATAAATATTTATTAATGAGAATTTTATATATAAATAAAAATATTTTTTTATTTTTAAATATTCAAAGGTCAAAAACTCTGAAGTGACTAATTTCCCCTGGTTGGAGGTGAAAATTAACCACAAAACTAAAAAAGTTAAATTATTTGTTTTTTAAAAAATCCACAAATAGCCACGTATTAATTAAAAGTACAAATAATGATTGATGTTACTGGCATTCTATGTGTAGTAAATGTAAGAATACACTTTGGATTTTGAGACTATTTCATGTCCTAATCAGTTGATGACTGCACTTTCTCCACTGTCTAGATGTACACACCTGATCATGTTAGCCACAACGTTTAGCCTTGGGTTTTGTTTTACATGCTTAAATAATGGAAATTATCATACTTTTTTTTTGCAAAATGTGCAAACCTGATCACGTCAACCAAAATGTTTAGTTTTGGTTTTTTTTTTGCATGCTTAAATAATGGATGATCTCTCATACATTAATAATTATATGTAATATATATCAACAGACTATCTTGTCACTAATTCCAACCTACCCATTATTTATTACAATATGTTGACGATAGCGAAGAATTTATGCGGAAGAGGGAAATGTTATTAATATTTCTCTTAATATATATGCGAAAGAGGGAAATGTTGAGGATACCAAAGAATTTATGAGGAAGAGGGAAATGTTACAATATATTGCATCTATTACCCTTGTTGTTATAAACATGAGTTTCCTACCTAACTTATATATACCATAACTTATAATTTACAAATATAACAATCAAATTCAATATTTTATTCATGGAGATTTCTTCCTTCATTTAATGGAATTAGTAAGTGCTAGCCAACCATTATGTGTGCAAGTATCCGAACCATTATTGTCACTGCTATATTATTTTCAATTTATGCAAGTGTGATCCCTTTTGGGTAATAGGGATGTAAGAAGTGGTATCAAAGCTTCAATCAAGCTTTGTTGGTGTTTTTTTGTTAGGTCTTAAAAATAAAAGAGAGAAGAAAATGACAATCAATTACTATCATTTCACCGATCAGGGTTGAGTTTCAAAATCAATTCCATATCTTTATCAATGAAAAGAGAGAGAGATTATAGCTACAATTGAAGAGAAAAGGGTATGTGGATTCCATAAACCTAGAATATTATGGAATCCACATACCCTTTTCCATAGAATATACTAACTAGATCCAAAAACCAAAGATAGGAAATATGGTACTACACATATTATAATATATTATCAAGGAAAAACAAGCTAAATGAAATTTGGACATTTGAACAAAAATTTACAAGTTAAATGAGTACATCAATAGAAAATAAAATACTACCTTGCAAGTTCAAAATGCGAGCTATGTAGATTGAGAATTGGATTTGTTCAACTGGTGGGTGACAGAAAAAATAAAGAGCTCAAACAAAATCCAAGAACAGTGTCGCAACTATAGCAATTGTGTCGCAAAGTATCTTAAAGTCACGTATATATAGATCAAATAGTCAACTAGCTGTTAAAACTGACCAATGAGATAGGAAAAATCTTCGTTGATATTTCAACGCAAGTTCGTCTCTACAGCGACGAAAATCCCGACTAGATTTAAAAAACAAAATCATGGATATTGAGACGAAATTTCGTGGCAATATCGACGAAAATCCCACCCTATTTAAAAAAAGATGAAACTAGTGGAAGCATGGAAAATTTTCGTGGAATAATCTTCCCATATGTAGTAGTGTCATTATTGCGTATTCAAAAGTCGACAAAAGATACAAAGGTGAAACATAATCTATTTGAAAATATAACTAGTGTATTAAAATATTTTGGAAAATCTCGACAAAAATATGTTAGTGTTACATGTAGAGTGATACAAAAAATAGTTGTTTCATCTATCAATATAAAAGATTGTTTGAAACGACACATGGAAAAAACGATGGGAACGTTAAGAAAAACATTGTACAAACATAGAAAATTTCGATTGAAAATAGATGAAAATGATGAACTGGATTGTTGGACAGTGATTTCTAGACAACCCTACAAAGATAGACTTGTAGAAAGTGTTAAAGAATTGGCACGTAATTGTTGGTTGACAGAATCTTGTGTTTCACCACATACAAGAGATGTGTTGCGATAAAGAATAACATGGAAACAATATGAAGAACATCCAAAACATATATTTCCAATGACACAAATAGAATTGTTCAATAAGTTTAAAGAAGAGCACAAAGAAGTTAAAATTTCCATCAATACATTTGTGCAACAAAAACCATGGTTTGTTAGACCCATCACTGTCCGTGACACTTGTTGTTGTCATTATCATGTGGAATTTGAGTTATGTCACGATAGTTTTGTTGATTTTGGTGAAACTTTATGGCCAAGTTCACCTCCTCCTTCCACATTTTGTGCTTTTATATCTGAAATTCTATGTGAAAGAAAAGGTGATGAATTATTTTACCAAAAAAAATGGGTTGGTGGAAAGAAATGTGATCGTTGTGGAAATCTAAGTTTGTTTCACTCAAAGTATCCTATTGATATGAATGATCAATCATTTTATAATATAACAGTCAATTGGAAGAGATATGAACATATCAACAATATGGCTCCACATTCTTCAAATGTTATTTGTAAAAGGATTGATTTGAAAGTAGATAAAATCTGTGTGATAGATTTTTTGAACAAGCTTGAGGAAGAAATTTATAAATACACCATGAATTCACATAGAGCTCGATGGAAAAACCTACAATTCAAACAATCCCATGAAGTGTTTCCACTAGGGACAATTTTGTTTGTAGTTGATTTTGCAGAGAATTAAACATTCGCCACACAAAAATAAATACAGAGTTAATATTATCATTCTGATCAAGTCACTATATTTGTCCACATTCTATATAGACATGCTCAACGGAGTCTTGATAACATAGAAAACAACAACGATAATCGACATGTTATTAAAGAATATCACTTTTATATAAGTGATGATCAAGCACACGACACACATTATGTACAACATTGTTTTGATAAAATTTATGGTTCATTGAAAGAACGCAGAATCAGATTCGATGGACATTGGATATGGTCAAATGGGTGTGTGGGTCAGCTCAAATATTCATGATCATTATATTGGTTTTGTCATCTTCATAAAAAATCAAACATTACACATTGTTGGAATTTTTTTACGACTGGTCATGGAAAAGGAGAGCACGACGGTGCAGGGGCATGTGTAAAACGAGCACTTCGAAGGTATCAGATGAACCCTCATGGCGATCTATTTGAATCTAGTGATCAAGTTGTTGAATGGTGCAAAATGATGCTAATCCATGAAAATAATTTGTCAAGATATGTGCGCATGTGTGTCTATATATACATGTTACACATGTACACAAGTTATTTGTATTCACGTGTTCAAATTTATATTCAATCTTCAATCATTTTCTTGAGAGATTTTAAGTTAACTAGTTCTTGTCTTGTGCAAGTTTTTTTGGTATGTCAGAATCCAAGATGTAAATAGATCAATCCCATATCAAGCTGGTACAATACATGGGACAGGAAAAATGCATTCAGTTAAAACAAAATGCTATCAAAATATGTTTTTATTTGATAGAAGAAATGAGTCTTTTTTTTGTTCAGTTTGCATAGAGGACACATAATCCATAGAGATTTGCAAAAAAAAACATGCAAAATATGTTAAATCTTGGAGACATACCGAGCTTAATATAAAATGGAAAATGCCACTTGCAAGCTCATAGGAGATGGAAAAAAATGAAACTGTAGTGTCAGTTGATGGCGATAGAGTTTTTGATCTTGTTAGAGAAGGTAATTTTTATGTTTATTTTTTTTCAAATAACTTGTCGATGTACTTGTGTGATAATCTAACATAAACTATTTGTTGTCCAATATATTGAATTATTTGTAGGAGATTTCTTTGTCGTGGTTGCACCTATAGACAACATTTAAAATGTGAAATATTATTTGACGCGATGAACATAACAAAAGATGAGGTTATTAGAAGATTTTGATGATAATGGTTTTATATATGAAAGAGGATCCATCGTATTGAAAGGATATGTTTTTCAAGAAACCCATCAAAATGATACTCATGTTCACTTTCAAGACTACCAGTCAGATGTCATAAGTTGTCAATATAGTCATTTGGTATGTGCAATGTGCATAAAGTTCATAGAAGTTCAATCAAGAAAAAAAACAAAAGTTAGAAAATGGAAAATGTCCAAAGTCGATCATGAACGAATAATTGAAGATGGAATACCATTACGATTTCTTTAAACAAGTGACATGTATATTCGAGAATTTATATTTTTCATTGAAAGTACATGTATTTATGAATATCTAGGATTCTAGAATCATTTCGATTTTAGTTTACTTTCATGGTCCATTAAATTAAGAAAATTTGTATTTTTGATGAATTATAAAGTTTACCAAGCCTTATTTACAATTTTAGGGAAGAACCTATAGATTGTATCTAGGGAACCTAAATTGACCTATACTTTGGATGATTGTACTTTAATCCTACAAATTATCCAAATCGTATACACAAATGATTTAATGCATGTAACCAATCTACTACATATAGGATTTGCATTCATTATTTTCAATTTGATTGTTCAATGATTTTTCATATGAAGAGGATAACTTCATATCAAAACTAGGACCCATTTCCATGTAATTATAAGAGACTATTCATGGCTTAGAAAAACTTTAAAGACATTTTAAAGTGTATGATTAACATCCTAATTAAATAATTCAAGGTAATACATATGATTATCATACTAATTAAAAAATTTAAAGTCATCTTAAAATGTATCAATTTTAATTATGAAATTGTGAATTTTGATTCCAAAAGTGTTGATATTATATTAAATTTTTAAATTTTTGCATTTAGATTTCAATATCTTGAAGAAAATTGTAATAAAAATGTGTATGATGAATAGGTAACAAGTTACTTATATTCTACACATTAAACATAGTTTTCATTGAGTTTGATTGAAAAAAATTAAGTTGAAAACGAATTTGATTTTGTGGCCTGATAACAAAAAATTAAAAATAAGAGGTCATCTACCAAGGCTTGGTTTGTTGCATTTAGATTTTCATAATTTTAATTGAATTAATGGTAGGTGTCATATTAATGGCATTAGTGAATACTTCCAATGTGTAGAGGATTGATTGTTAAGAACCAAACATCAATATAACATAGAAAAACCTCAGGAAAAGTACTCAACGCCTTGAAAAAGAGATAATTTTAGATAATAAGCCTCTTCGAGGGGGCAACCTCATTTTACCCCACTTAAATGTTCAAGTCCAAGATGATTCAAAATGAAAATGTCTCCTTGGTATATATAGGAGACTAGGAGGTATAATTACAACTAATGGCCTAAAGCTGACATAAATAAAATAACATTACTAATCTAAATTACAACTAATGGCCTAAAGCCGACATAAATAAAATAACATTACTAATTTAATATGCCCCAATTAAGGGGTAATGAGCCAATATTATGGCTTAACATGCCCCCCCCCTTGAGACAGGTGTTTTCCGCAACGCTTGAGTAACTTTGGATGCTTCTGTATAAAAGACTCATCTTCCCAAGTGGAATCTTCAGCCGGTAGTTTCCTCCATTTAATGAGATACTCTGAAATGGATCTATTCCTCAATTGGTGAATTCTTGTGTCAGTGA
>ML793873.1:73049-87284 GCA_009831015.1 Picea engelmannii | reverse complement strand
AACCTCCTTTTACCCTACTTAAATGTTCAAGTCCAAGATGATTCAAAATGAAAATGTCTCCTTGGTATATATAGGAGACTAGGAGGTATAATTACAACTAATGGCCTAAAGCCGACATAAATAAAATAACATTACTAATCTAAATTACATCTAATGGCCTAAAGCCGACATAAATACAATAACATTACTAATTTAATATGCCCCAATTAAGGGGTAATGAGCCAATATTAGGGCTTAACATTGATAATTTCCATCAACCATTTTCTACCCTTTTCGATACAAAAACAATTTATATCAATATAAATTTTATTGAAAATCGCTTGCTTATATTAAAATATATTTTAATTTTTCATATTAAAATAGGTTCTAAATCATGTTTTTATTTCAATTTTTATTTCAAAATACATATTTTTATTTCACATTTTCTTGAATAAATATATTGAAATCTCAAAAAGAAACCAAAGACCAACATAACCAGTTTAGTGTTGGACTGTCATTTCATTGTGAAATTTCATAAGAAACTATAAAATTTGATGACTTGTTTTGACTATTTTCAACCATATTTCCAAATCAAACAAAATTTAAATTATAAGTTAGAAACTATAATTTGATAACTACCCGTATCTCCCATCACTACACAATCATCTCCACACAAAATCCACTCTACTTCACATAGTACAATGATGTTTATAAATAAAATGAAATAAAACATTTTTAATTTCAGCACAGTATCGTAAAACATAAATTAACCTTTATTTTTTTTGTAAATAAAGTAGGATCCTTATATTAATAACTTATTATTAAAGCCTTCTGGTATCAAAAAAGTACATTTGTCAAGGAACAATGAGATAGTGGCTGCATTGCCCAAACGAGAAACCAATGCTGCCACTTGTCCAAATAGTTCACAATTGTAGAAAAATGAACTAAGGTGCCTTGCAGGGCTAGATCCAAGAGAATTAATCCATATAAAGACATCAAAAAACAAAGAATCAAAAGTAATCATTTGGAGCTTGGGCATGGCTTCTATTCCGTCTGAGGATCATGCACAATGTCTGGGGATGAATTCCCTGTGTCCGGAGTGGTGTGAATGAGAGTGAAGATGAGAGTCTCCAAGCGTTCCTCGCGATGCTCACGAAGTTCCTCTTTGATAAAAAACTCCTTCATGTCACACCTGAATTTCAATACTGAGTTCTAGATGTTGTCTAAAGAATTTTGTAGCATTGTAAACCCATCACACCGATCACATGAAGTATCTTGCCTAGGAGAAAGAAGTGTGGGGGGAGGTAGAATAAGTGTGGGGGGAGGCATAAGAAGTGATGGGGGAATTTAGGATCGGGAGAACAAACAAAGAAGACAGGTGGGAGGGAGGCTAGTGTATGGATTAAGCTTCTAGGATGAGCTTAGATGCAAATCCGAGTGAATCACCCATGCTGTCAATCCACTCCACTCTGCAGGCCCACGGGGAGGACAGAGGAGGGAGATCCAAGGTGGAGGAATGAGAGGCATGAGTTGTAGGTGGAGGAAATTCTAGAGTGTTTTGTCATCCTCGCCCCTATAACATCCCGCTCTAGTGCACTGAGCGAACTTATTCTTTGAGGACACTTGCTCGCAAGTGATCTGGATTATTATGCTATTAAAAAATTTGATTTTGATTATGAGGCATTATGGGTTGATGACATGTTGTTTTACTGCATTGACATAGACATGTGCTATTGACTCGATTTTACTGAGTGTGCGGGATTTTGGACCTCGAGGATGCAGAGGCATCGATGGAACCCCTTGGACTCTGGATCGAGTTGGGGAGTGTACCATTGGGGTTTGATTATTTTACTATGATATTAGTGCATCTGATTAGATGATATGATATGGATATATTCTGACATGATTCATTGATGATGTAGGCTGATGATAGCTTGTCGACCAGACTCACATGTGGAGTAAAGGGGTCACGCATGACTACTAGAGATGTTGAGGGAGAGGTGTGGACAACAACCCTGCCATGGCCTACTATCACTCTCGTCATGGCTCGAACCATAGGTTAACATTTACCTAGTTCGAGAGGACCCACGATGCCATGAGGGTGGACTGCGACAGTCGCTCATGATGATTCTAAGGGGTGCACAATAAGGCAGGGCCTTATTCCTTAGAGGCCCTTAGTCTCCCACCGGTTCACCTGGCGGAGTATTGACTCTAGGGGTTTTTTATGTCTATGAAGTCATTCAAGAGGCGAGTGGCACCCTTGGAGCACGTGGTGCATCCTGAATGGAATGTCGCGAAAGAAAAATGGAAAGAGGCGAGTGGTACCCTTGGAGCACGTAGTGCGTCCTGAAGGGCATGTCGCGCAAGGGAAACAAATTAAGGCAAGTAGCACCCTTGGAGCACCTAGTGCATTCTGAAGGGCACATCATGGTGTTGATGATAAATGAATGAACCTAGATGGTCTTAGGATGAATAACGTGAATTTTTAAAAAACATTCCCTAATAAAATGTCGCCCAGTACAAAAATTTAAGGTCTAAGTCTAAATTATGCTAGTGGTAAAATTTTATCTATCTATTTATATAAACAACAACAACAACAACAACAACAATAACAACAACATAAATAATAGTTATACTCTTAATTAAATCTTGTAATAATAAGGGGGTAAGCAATTTAAATGATTCATAAAAATCTGTTAGGTTAAATTAAAAAAAAAAAGGGAAATAATTGTTTTATTATTTATGATAATTTAAAATTATTAACTAAAGAGGGAAAAAGGAAAAAGTGGGTTAATTTCTACACCTGCCAATTTGAGTCCTAAATGAAAAGGGAAAAGAGGGAAATATAAAATATTTAGGAAACTAGGAAAAGAGGGAAACATAAGAAGAAAAGGGAAACCCAAGGGAAAAAGAAGAAGGTCAAACTTAGTAAGGTATCTACCATTAAGAACTTTCTAATTTAAAACTGAACTAGCAAATTGATAATGGGGAAAGTCATTAAAACCTGTAAGAGAATTTGGGGACACCTAGGAGATATTCTAGGAGTGACTGTGGGTGGGTGAGGGAAATAAGAGAATTTAATTAATTAAAGAAATTAATTTGTGGAGGAATGAAGGGGATGGGTGACACTTGTATGGGGAGGAATTTTTAGGATTTAATTTTTAAAAACTTAATTAAACGAGATTTTATGAAAGTAAGGGACTTCGAAACTCTATATAATGAAGGGAGGAGAAGGACGAAAGATCTCTTCTGTTTGTGTAACATTATGTTGAAAAAATGTCTACTTGACTTACTTAGCTTGTGGGAATTGGGATACCCGGCTCGGTGAGGAGTGGTAGCTCAACCTTGCAAGGTGAGATGGGAGATAGATGAATCTTTCGACAGCGTGTGTGGCCCCTTTGCAGCTCGGGGGGATAAGGGTGAAGAAGAGTACCCCTAGCATTGGTTGGGAGGTATCGGTGAAGTCTCGTCAATCGACAAGCAAGATTTGCATAGAGCGCGCAGGATGTCACTCAGAGCGGGCGATCAGGAAATGGTACACTCTCTTCATTTTTGTATGGTAGATTGTTGTAGGATTTATGCTTGGGTCTGCATGTTTAATGGAGTAAGTAAACTGATTGACTAGATTGATGATTGAATTTATTTCATAGCCTAGCTCGATGATTGATTGACTTCCATGGCCTTCCTTTTCCTGCATGTCTTGACCTCCTTGTGGTGTTTGATTGTGACCATTGTGGTGGTTTTGCCTATCATCCCTAGCTCATCAGTCCTCACCTGGACAGTCGTCTAGGATCTTGATCTATGGTCGTCACTTTGGTGTTAATAGACCTATGGATCTCAATGCCCTGCCTTTCTATGTGAGGATGATGAGAAAATGATGAACCTATCAGCCGTCTACCTCCATTGTTCTCCTTGGATATTTGGTTCCTTTCGGTTCTCTTACTGTTGTCTGTAATTTGTATTGGTATTCTGGCAATGGAAAAATGAATTGATTCATGTTTGCATTTTGCATTTGTACTCTGGCAATGGAAAAACAAATTGATTCATGTCCTCATTTTGTATTGGTATTCTGGCAATGGAAAAATGAATTGATTCATGTCTTCATTTTGTATCTATATTCTGGCAATGGAAAAACAAATTGATTCATGTCTGCATTTTGTATTGGTATTCGAGCAACGGAAAAATGAATTGATTCATGTTTTCATTTGGTATTGATATCTTGGAAATGGAAAAACCTTTTTTATTTTAAATGTTGCCAGAGATTGTCATTTTAAATGCCCACGTTTTTATTTCAAATGAGACAGAGATTTCCATTTAAAATTGCCCATGTTTTTTCTTTCAAATGAGACTGAGTTTGTTGTTCTAAATTCCCATGTTTTTTCTTTCAAATGAGACTGAGTTTGTTGTTTTAAATGCCCATGTTTTTTCTTTCAAATGAGACTGAGATTTCCATTTTAAATACCCACGTTTTGTCTTTCCAACGATGGACTGATTTGTTGTAGAAATCACCCATGAATTTAGCCTTTTAAATCTTAAATTCGCTTGCTAGAATGACCACGGTTTTGGTAAATAAAAATTGACTGTGTGCATGTTCAATTCGCCCACCCCTTTTTATGCTATTCAATTCATAACTGACTTGCATTAATGACCACAATTTCACCTTCAAATGGTGACTGTTTTTTCCCTTGAGTGATGGACTGCGTTGATGTTGATTGGATACGTTTGCCTTTAAGTGTTGATTTTATGTCGATTGGGCACGATTGGCCACCATGTGGGCACTGCATTTTTTCTAATTTTGCCATGGCCAATTAAATGGATAACAGTTATTTAAATGCCTTACTATTGCTAGATTCATTGTTATGTAATGGTCACATTAATTGCCTTGATTTTTTCCAGCAAATAAAATGGATAACAGTGAGTTAAATGCCTTGTTATTTCTAGATTCATTGTTATGTAATGGTCATATTAATTGCCAAAAAAATCACTACAACAATGTAAATGGCCAGCAGATTCATTCTTTGGATTAAATGACACAGCGAGTTAAATGTTAACTAACACCTTAAATGCCTTGCTATTGTTGTATTAATTGTTATGACAACAGTCATGTAAAATACCTTGTTAGTGCACTTTTAAATGTCTTGTTAATGGTCATGTAAATGACTTGTTATTTCTATATTAATTGTTAAGTAACTGTTATGTTAATTTCCTCGATAAATTGCTCCAACCGTGCTAATAATTAGTAGTTTCCTTCTAATATTATTAGACAGATAGTATTGTTAGTTCAGTCAATATATCTAGACTACATGCTGAGATTTAATTATTCATAAGTCTTATAATGATAAAATTCTACTTTAAGATTGTAAATGTTGTTATTTAAGTTAATGTCTAGTTGGCTGGAGAATTTGGATTAACATAGACTTGACCGATTAGGTTGTGTTAAAGATTAAAATTTGATTGGTAAGTAACGAATGGATTGCAAATTTTAGACTCACTGGATTGAATTTTAATTAAGGATAGAGAGAATTTATAATTATGGTTTTAGTATTGACCACTTAGATTTGCAAAATTAATTGTATTAATGTTTATTTAGCGGACGCATTATTGTCTAATTGTAACTTGACGTGCCCCATTAGAATGGAACCCTTGTTAAAATTGAATGTAATCATAGACCAGTTAGACTAGATGATTGGTGGGGTTGGGGATGATGTCGTGTGGGTTGGAAACACCACTTGTCTTCATCCTCTTGTGTCTCATCAACCTTTGTGTGGGGTAGGTATAATATCCCAGTCATTATTCTGTTCCTATCTCATCGGAGTTTTCTTGAGTCTTGGTCCCTTTTGTTTTGCGCCATGGTTGTTGACACATCTATCACCTGGGGAAAGACATGGTTCCTGATGAGGGGATCATGGCGCGCCTTGGGGATAGTGGCGAATGAGATCTTGGTTGGAGTAGGTTCTTTTGTGTGAATGCTGACGAGCGTGCAAGTTTCTCTTGGCACCAAGGGCTGAGTGCCTTCAGGCGTTAGGTCTGTGCACCTTGAGGTTCTAGTATTTTTTCATCTAGGTCGTGATGTCAGGATGGGGGTGTTGTCCCTTAGCTTGTAGACATGGTCATGTTTGTGTCGGAAGGGTAGTTGTCCTCGTTATTTTGCGCATGTTTTCCAGTTGTCTTGAGCCGGTGTGTGGTTTCATAGTAACTTGTTTCCTGGACTGCGTGCTAGCATTTGTCATCACTGGTGTGATTAAACTGTTGTTTTCATCACCTTCTTGCCCTTTAACTCCTAAAAAAAAAATTGAAAACAAAAAAAAACTGCTTCTCTTATTGTCGTAATGATGGGGTGATTACATATGGTATCAGAGCGGGTTCAACCTGAGACTAGGAATCGCTACGACTTTCGTTGATATGATTTGATTATAATGTTTCTAATTGAGTTAACTTGTATGCGTGCAGGTAATCATGGTTAGAGGACACCGCGGAGGAGGCATGATGCCTCCAGTAGCATCCACACCTCAGGGATTTATCCCCCAGGGAGACTAATAGGTTGTCGGAAAGGAGCATATAGCAGCTGGTGATGTGGTCAGAATGATGATATCTTTTCAGTGCATGTCTGAGGCACTGATCAACCATTTGGATAGAGATGAGGCCAGAGCACTGACACCCCCTGAGGGTCCACCGTGCACTCCAGTTAGTACTAGTAGCATTGACCGGGAGCTCAATAAGGTCAAATTTCTCGAGTTCTTTGGTGCCCCAGACGACGCAACCGCCGAGGCATGGTTGGAGAATATGGTGATGTGCTTTTCACTTCATGATTACCTCCAACATGAAGGTCTACATGGCGATCTTCCAACTGAAAGGAAGCGCTCTTATATGGTGGAAGATGCTCCTACCGGCACTGAACATGGTTGTCGAAGACGTGTCATGGGAACTGTTCGAGGAACAGTTCCAAGAGAGATACCTATAAGAGGAATTCATTGAGCATCAACTCAACGATTTCAATGCCTTACGACAGGGCGGTTTTATGGAGCTTCTCTTGTATTCTATGCATCTTAACACTGAGAAACTTAAGTTCAACAGGTTCATGTTTGGCCTTAACGGTAACATATGTGCCAAGGTTAGGATTTTGATGCCTCAAACCTTGTATGATGTCGTCTATAAGGCCTTCATAGTAGAGGAGGAGATTAAGAGTGGGGGTCAGACTAGGACTCCAACAAGACCAACAGAGCAGGTGTCATCTGGTGCACAACAACATCAAACACTAGCCATACATATGCCAGGGTATCATGGCTTCCAGAGGGGATCCACTTTCACTACACCTCAACGAATGATGCTTCAGTAGTGGACACCTTATCGAGGACCACAACATCAACAACAGTGTAGACTGCAGTAGCAACAGTTTAGTCCTGTTCAATAGAATAGACCAGGATTCCAAGCCAGTGGGTTGTCATCTTCTACTTCGGGTACTAGGACTATTGGGCCAAGGAAGGGGTGTTGGATATGTGGGGAGCCACACTACCAGCACAACTGCCCTGTGGAGAGGACTAGAGAATCCGAATCAGATGGACCCATTACTGTGGGAGATATGGGCAAGGCCCATAGGATTCATGCAATGGTGAATAACCACTGGGCAGAGCATCCGTCGACTGTGCTCAAGATGACAGGTACCATCGCTGACCAAACCCTTAGTATTTTTATAGATCCCGGGGCTACTGAGAGTTTCATTTATGGTGCAACGCTAAAAAGGATTAAGGTAAATGCAGTTGAACAAGATGAGTTTATCTTCGTAGAGATGGCCTCAGGAACCAAACAAAAGGTTGGAGGAAAGGTTATGGGATGTATCCTTAACCTAGGAGAGTTTTTCACCAGGGCCAACCTATACATCACGATCTTAGGACCTTATGACGTTGTGATCGGTATGGACTGGTTGGAATCGCATGAGGTGATACTCAATCGCAAAACGAAATAGTTGAGCTTGGTCGATGATGAGGGACAGAGACGTGTGATTATAGGCTGGAACCAGGGAGTTTCCCTGAGGTTCATCTCTTCCTTGCAGCTTCGGAAGAGCATGCACAAGGGGTGAAAGATTTATGAAATCCTTGCGTTAAATGAGAGGGAAGTAGCGGAAGGTATAAAACACCTTTCGGTGGTGATAGAGTTTGCAAACATATTTCCAGAGGATTTACTTGGGATGCCTTCAGAGAGGGAATTGGAGTTTACCATAGACCTAAAACTGGGGATTGAACCGATAGCGAGAACGCCTTATCGTATGTCCACCCCGGAGTTACAGGATTTGAGAATGCAACTAAAGGAATTGTTGGACCTGGGACTGATACGTCCAAGTGTGTCACCATGGGGTGCACCTGTTATTTTCATATGAAATAAGGATGGGTCGTGGAGGCTCTGCATTGACTACCATCAATTGAACAAGGCCACGATCAAGAATGAATATCCATTGTCGAGGATTGATAATCCGTTCGATCAAATGAAGGGTGCGACACATTTCTCAAAGATTGATTTGCGATCAGGGTACCACCAGTTATGGATTAAGGAAGATGACATCCCTAAGACTTCCTTTAAGATGAGGTTTGGACATTATGAGTTTACTGTTTTACCATTTGGACTGACAAACACCCCAGGGATATTTATGAATTTGATGAGTGGGGTGTTCTGCAAGTACTTGGACAAGTTCATCAAAGTATTCATTGACGATATTTTGATTTACTCTTGGATGAAAGAGGAGAATGACGAGAGGTTGTGCTTGGTAATACAGTGTCTACGAGAGCAAAAATTGTATGGGTAGTTGTCCAAATTCTCATTTTATCAATTGAAGATTCACTACTTAGGGCATGTCATCTCCAGCGAACGCATTGCCATGGATCCAACAAAGGTCAAGGCTATTATGGAATGGCCTGCGTCGACAAATGTCCTGGAAGTTCATAGCTTCATGGGTTTAGAAGGATACTATAAATGGTTCGTCGAGGGATTTTCGAAGTTAGAAAATCCGATCATGGAATTGCCGAAGAAAAACAAGAAGTTTGTTTGGACCAAGAAATGCGCGGAAGCATTTCGGAGGCTCAAGGAGTTGTTGACATCACCACTGATGTGAAAGGTCCCTGACATGGACCCAAAATTCTTGGTATGCACTGATGCATCCAAGGAAGTCTTAGGCAGAGTCTTGATGAAATACAAACGAGTGATCGCTTACATCTCGAGGAAACTGATAAGGCATGAGGAGAACTACATGACACACGATTTGGAGTTGTTAGCCATCGTATATGCCTTGAAGGTTTGGAGACACTACCTTGTTGGATGAAAATTATAACTAAAGACTAACCATTGTGGAATACAACACATCTTTATGCAAAGAGACCTGAACGTGTGACAACGACATTGGTCGGAATTGCTTAGCGAGTACAACTTTGAGATTACTTACATAAAAGGAATAGTGAACCGAGTGGCAGATGCATTGAGTCGGAGACCACACATCTTGTTGGTGCTGCCTCTTCAGATGAATCTATGGGAAACGATTCTAATTTTACAGCATGACGATGACTGGTACAAAGAGGTCGGGGGTTTTATCGGACAAAACAGAATGATCGTACCTAGATTTGAAGGATTTCTGTTTGATAGCGATGGTTTATTGAGGTTTAAAAATTGTATTTACGTACCGCCAAATGACGAGTTGAGGATGTTGATCGTAAGAGAGGCTCATAGAGTTTTCTACATAGCTCACTTGGGAGTCACAAAGATGAGGGCAGATCTTAAAACCTTATTCTTATGGAAGGGATTAAAGGCAGACATAGTCAACTATGTGGCTAGATGTCTAGAATGTCAATAGGTAAAGGCTGAACATAGACACCTAGTAGGATTACTACAACCACACGCTATTTCAAAATCGAAATGGGAGGTTATTTCGATGGATTTTATTGTTGGATTGCCACTGACGACAAGGAGACATTACTTGATTTTCGTAGTAGTAGACACTCTGACAAAGAGTGCTCACATTATTCCTGTGCGTAGGACATATCAAGCACCTGACATAGCTAGAGTTTTCATTAGTGAGATTGTGAGGCTGCATGGTGTGCCTAAGAGGATTATATCCGATTGAGGATCAGTGTTTACTGGACGAGTTTCCAAGATGCTTTGGGAACCCAACTTAAATTTAGTACTACGTATCACCCAGATACTAATGGGAAAACCGAATGAACAAGCCAGACCTTGGAGGACATGTTGCACATGTGCGTGACGGACCAACAAAATCATTGGGAAGAATTTTTACCACTAGTGGAATTCACTTATAACAACAGTTACCAAAGCACCATTAACATGGCACCTTTCGAGTTTCTTTACGGGCGACCGTGTTAGACGCCTTTGAGTTGGGATCAGCTTGAGGATAGGGTCCTATTGGGACCAGAAGCGATCCAAGAAATGGAAGAGCAAATGAAAATGATAGGACAAAGGATTAAAGAAGCGCAAGATCAGAAAAAGAGTTATTCTGATGCGCACCGTGTCGACCATAGTTACGAGGTTGGTGATTGAGTCCTCTTACGGGTTAAACCACATAAGAGTTCGATCAAGTTTGGAAAGGGAGCTAAAATATCTCCTAGGTTCGTGGGACCTTTCAAGATTGTGGAGAGAAAAGGGCCCGTGGCCTATCGACTAGCCTTGCCTGATTCTTTGAGGCATATGCACAATGTTTTTCATGTATCTGTTTTGAGACATTATATTGTTAGACAACTGAGAGGGGGGGGTGAATCAGTTGTTACCGTTCTTAAACAATTATGGTTCTTTTAAACTCTTTGTAGAGACTCTGAATGATGATCACAATAATGAAGGGAGATAAACAATAGCACTTTCAGCATCATTCCAATATATGAGAAACACAGAGATAGATATTTCCCGAGGAAACCCATGCAGGGTAAAAACCTCTTTTCCTGTATATGATAAGTAATGGTTACATTCTTTACAGTATCATACATATGAGCACCAACTCATAATGAGGCTACAACCTCAGTTTTTCAAGTTGCAACTTGTTGAGAGAACCAACTCTCTGTTTTCTCTAGCACCCACTAGAAGGAAGCACCAACTCCCTAGTTTCTCTAGAACCAACTAGAAGGAAGCACCAACTCCCTATGTTCAAGCACCTACTTGAACCTTTGAGGACACCAGTCCTCCCTAGCTCCTCCCAACCACCCTGAAATATAAATATTTTCTACTGAAACTTATTACAATGATATGATATTCAACAATGGCTTACCAGAATCATCACCATTCTGTTTCATTTCGTTGCTCTGTCTGCCTCATTTCCTTTCTGCACACATCACTTGCATTGTCTATTCTTCCATTTTTTATGCTCTGTGCGCCATGTCCATTCACTGCACAGTTCCTCTTTTGTTCTCTTCAGCTGCTGCACTGTCCTCCTTCTTCACACATGAATCACCTTCACCAACAACATTCACAACAACCTCCAACAGCAACAGCAACAACAACACCCCCTTCTCTTCTTTGTACTGTGTATTTATAGCTTCTATGCCTTATGCATGAAATGTTCGCAATGCCTCTGCATGCTGAATCCGCCCCCTTATCCTCCACCTTTCGAGTGTTCTGTCTGATCATCATCGTGACTCTTCATCTTCTCTGGCAGTTGAGACTCTTCGTCTTCATTGTGATAGTTGAGCTCACCTTCTCTGTTTTAGTTATAGGCTTCCACACTCATCCATCTGTCAATCCCTTCTAAGAATAGTCTTCCTTCACTTGGACGAAGCTTGGAGACTCTTCATGTCCTCTAGAGATCACACAGGTGTCTCTTCGAATTCTCTAGCAGACGCCATCAATGGTTTCTGGCAGTATCACTATGTCGTGCATTAGTAGTCCTCTGATCAACACTTGATCTGACGGTTCATATTACATTGCGATTTCACCTATCATGATATTGGGATTCCCGATGTCAATAATTTTTGACATGTCCAACTCTCGATCCCCGATGCCTCTCCATTGACTGGAATCAATGGTCCAGATCAAATCTTGATCTAGCGGCTCAGATTGCATCGTGATTTCATATATCGCGATATGGGGATTCCTGATGTCAATAATCTTTGACATGTCCAACTCTCGATCCATGAAACTCCGACAAGGTTTCCATCTGCTGACATCATACATGGATTGACATGCATTGAATACTTCCACGTGTCACTCTGATTCATGACTTACATGTTCCTGAAATGTTGAATCAGTATGACACTTGTCATTACCTGGTTGTGCCACATGTTCCTAGTTGACGTGGTCTGCTGACGTGAGTCGGGTCGACGGTCTAGATCACATCTTGATCTGATGGCTCAGATTACGCCGGGAATTTGCATATCGAGAAATCGAGATTCCTATTGCATTGTTTCTTTGACATTTCCAAAACGCGATCCTCGAAACTCCGATCAACAGTTCAGATGTGATCTTGATTTGACGGCTCAGATTACGTCGAGTTTTTGTGAGTCCTCTACTCCTTGTACTTTTAAAGGTCATGCAGGTTTTCCTCAATCCAACGGTGGTCGGACCCTGTGCTTGGATCTGATGCCTCTAACTTCAATTAGCCCTCTGGTTAAGCTCGTGGTCCACGTGACCTTCTCCTATATGACTGCAGCCAAACCTCCTCATCGGGGTTTTGGACTTTCCCATGTTGAAACATGTATGTCCTCAGGATTCACGATCCCTCGAATCCCAAAGCGCTCTTTACGCACTAGCTCTCCTAGCTAGGCTCCTGGCCCATATGACCGTTATCCCCGTGACCAAAGTCTTACCACTCGTCAGGGTTTCAAGCTTTTCAATGCCACAATACATTGGCTCATGGGATTCCAGATATGTGAAACCCCGATGAGTCAACCCTCCTTTCGAAATTTCACCTTGGCTTTTCCCGATGGTAAACCTCGTGCAGCTCCTGTCCGATCTGACGGCTGACAGGATTTCTGAGTGAGATCCAACGGCTCTCGATCTCTCCCTTCTGTAGACTTCTCCTGAGCTCCTCCTGACCGTAGAAACCAATGGTCCAGATCTTCTTCTTCAGCCGATCTAATGATGACTATGCCCCCTCCTGAGCTTTGCACACTTTCCTCCCAACCTTGGGAGAATTGCAAGTTCTCAATGGCCTCGACCTTTGTCTTCCTTCTCCTCTGCGAACTCCTGTATCTTGAGCTTTGTTGCGCACGTTCTCCTCGATGCTTTTCCTCCTGAGCTTTCACTTCCGAATCCTATTTTTCATCGATGCACACTCTGATCCTGCCATCTTCACTGTTTTACTTGCCATCAATGATAAGCATACTCTACCTGTTAAACATTTGCCAACAATCTCCCCCTTTCGCATTGATGGCAACTAAGGCACCCAAATTCTTTTCTCCCCCTTTGACAGTAATGTCAAAGAAGAGACATGCTCCCCCTGAGCTATTGCAATAATTTTAGGAGGCATTAGATATTCAAACAATACAAATCTCCCCCTAACAAGATGGACTCTTTTAGGTGTGAAATGAAATGACACCCAACTTCTATATGAGATATTCAAATGGTGTCTTGGCTAGGGGCTTAGTAAAGATGTCTGCAATTTGTTCTGTAGTGGGAATGTAATGAACCTGAACAATTTGATTGGTGACCTGCTCTCTTAGACAATGATATTTTATGGGAATATGTTTTGTCTTGGAGTGGAAGACAAGATTTTTAGACACACTGATGGCACTTGTGTTATCACAATGAATTGGTATCAGTGCAGTATATTTTACCTCTAAGTCTGCAAGTGTCTGAATCATCCATAATACCTGTGTGCAACAGGTAGCAGTAGCAATGTACTCTACCTCTGTGGTTGATAAAGAAATGGAACCTTGCTTTTTACTAAGCCAGGATACTAAGGAGTTACCCAAGAAGAATTCTCCTCCACTGGTGCTTTTTCTCTCATCAACACAATTTTCCCAATCTGCATCTGAATAAGTAGTCAACTAAAGACTTTGATTTCTGGGATACCACAGACAATAAGTCATTGTTTCTTTTAAGTACCTGAATATCCTTTTGACAGCTTGCAAATGACTCTGTTTAGGTGCATCCTGATATCTTCCTACCATTCCTACATCATGCATTATGTATGGGCAAGATGTTGTGATGTACAACAGGCTTCCTATCATTGATCGATATGAGCTTTGATCAACATCAGGTGAATCATCATCCTTGCTTAATTTACATCCAGTTACCATAGGTGTACCCACAGGTTTAGAATATTCCATTTGA
>ML793873.1:32821-48438 GCA_009831015.1 Picea engelmannii | reverse complement strand
TTTTTATTTCTCAAGAAAAATATTTGAAAGAGATGTTGAAGAAATTTCAGATGGAAGATTCCTCTACAGTTAGCACACCTATGGTGGTTGGTTGCAAGTTGAGTAAAGATGATATCTCACCTGATGTTGATCAAAGAACATATCTCTCTATGATAGGCAGTCTTCTGTACATCACAACATCCCGTCCTAATATAATGCAAGTTGTTGGAATGGTAAGTCGTTTTTAGTCTGCTCCTCAACAAAGTCATTTGGTAGCTGTCAAAAGGATATTTAAATACTTGAAGGGAACAATGACTTATGGTTTGTGGTACCCTAGAAATCAGAATTTCCAGTTAACTACTTATTAAGATGCAGACTGGGCAAACTGTGTTGATGAGAGAAAAAGCACCAGTGGAGGAGCATTCTTTCTGGGTGACTCACTAGTTGCATGGCTTAGTAAAAAGAAATGATCCATTTCATTATCCACTACAGAGGTAGAATACATTGTTGTTGCTACTTGTTGCACACAAATCTTATGGATGATACAAACTCTTGCAGATCTGAAGGTAACTTACACTGATCCTATTCCAATTCACTGTGATAACACCAGTGCCATTAGTGTTTCCAAGAATCCTGTTCTTCATTCCAAGACTAAGCATATTCCAATCAAGTACCATTTTCTCAGAGAACAAGTTACAAACAGAAATGTTCAACTGAATTATATACCTTCTACAGAACAAATTGCTGATATCTTTACTAAACCATTAGCAGCGACCCCTTTTGGATACCTTCGTCAAAAGTTGGGGGTTATAATCTCTTGTGTCTAATATGTTCACCTGGTCAGGGGGAGTACTTATTGAATATCTGGTGTATTCCCAAGATGTTTATAGTCAACAGGGGGAGTGTGTTTTGCAACAGATCAGGGGAAGAATGTTTCTTCTTTGACATTGATGTCAAAGGGGGAGAAAAGAGTTCAGGAAGACAGTCGAGTCATGCGAGTGCTTGTATTGCCATCAATGCCAAAGGGGGAGATTGTTGGAAAATATGTAACAGACAACAAATGGCATGATTATAGGAAGAATGTACAGAGGATTGTTGGCATATTTTACAGGAAGCATATACTTTTCATTGATGGCAAGTACAGTAGTGATGATGGCTTGAGTACAACAATGATGATCAGTGGTGCAATAATAATCGAGGAAGAGAAAATACTGTTGAAAAATATTTAACAGACAGCTAATGGAAAATATTTAATAGACAATGAATGCTTGTCATTGATGGCAAGTACAACAGTGAAGATGGCATGAGCACAGGAAGTTTGTAATCGATAGGCAAATAGAAGATAAGTTCAGGAAGGCAACAAATGATCGAAGGAAACACAACATTGATCGAGTAATCAAAGAATCTATGATCATTGAAGAGGAGGACAGATCTTAGTCGTCAGATCCAAGCATAGGATACGACCATCATTGGATCAAGAAGAACCCGCACATCCTTTAAGGTACAAGGAGAAGCGGGCGTAATCGCGATATGCAAAATCGTGACTTAATCTGAGCCGTTAGATCAAGGTTTGATCTATACCGTTGTTTCGAGCCCATGTCAGAGTTTCGGGGATCGAGAGTTGGAGATGTCAAAGTTTCTTAACATAAGGAATCCCGATATCGCGATATGCGAAATCGCGATTTAATCTGAGCCGTCAATTTAAGGTTGAATCTGGACCGTTGATTCCAGTTCATGTCGGAGTTTTGGGGATCGAGAGTTGGAGATGTCAAAGTTTCTTAACATAAGTAATCCCAATATCGAGATATGAAAAGTCGCGATTTAATCACAACCATTGAATCGAGATCAGATATGGACCGTTGATCTGACCCCATGTCGATGTTTCGTGAATCGGGACTTTGAAGTGACAAAAACACTGGACACCAAGGATGTCTAAATCGCAATTTAATCACAGTCGTTGAATAGAGATCAGATTTGGACCGTTGATCTAACTCCATATCGGAGTTTCGTGAATCGCGACATGGAGAGGCAAAGAACCCAATACAAGAAGAATGCCAAAATCATGAAATGATGATTCAATCGTAGCCATTGAATCAATCACATATGGACCATCGAATCACAGGACATGTGGCAAGTGATCAAAATTTCGCTGACTTGGGGTCAACGAAGCATAGTGTATAAAATCACGAAATGATAAATCGCGAAAGAGCTTTTATGCATAGGTGCTTGGTTATGACCATAGTCCTATTGGGGAAGGAGCTAGTGCAGAAAAGTTCTACATCGAGACTTTGGAAATCGTGAAATGAAGTGTCGAGACACTCAGCACAGGATTGTCAAACTACCGAAACCTATTTAAAGGCAATGTCAATAAAGTTAATCCAACGACGCAGATAAATGGGAATATGATCGAAGGGTTATTGATTTCTCTCTCACAGTTAACTTTTCAGTTACAAATCTGTTAGTGAAACAAACTCATGATTGCCAAACAGTTGGTGTTTCAGTTGCTTGGACAGTGGTCTTTCATTTTCTAAAAAGAATGTGAAGTGGAACCGTTGTGGAGGGGTGTATAAAAGAAAATGAAACAGGCTGTGTCTGGTTAATCATTCTGCATGAAAATAAGTGAAGCTATAAGAAAGGGAATACGAGAGCATGAGCAGTGTGAGATTGAGAAGATGTGCAGTGTGAGATAAAGCTCAGAAAAGTGTAACAGATGATGAAGAAAACATGAAGCAGAGCAGAATGACAGAATGAGTTGATGCAGAGAAGACCTGTTGAACAGACAGAGGTAGAGAAAAATAGAAGAACAGTTTGTAGAAGACCATAATTACAGAACAAAGAAAGATTGGTAAGAAATTGATTCATCTGCATAGTTGACTGCTTATTTATTTATTCTATTCTAGGGAGGTTGGGAGGTGCTCAAGAGGACTGTTGTCCTCAGAGGTTCAAGTGAGAGCTTGAACACAGGAAGTTGTAGCTTCCATCTAGTTGCAGCTAGAGAAACCAGGGTGGCAGGGTGGTGCAAGGGAGAACAAGTGTTCTCTGTTATACAGGTTGGATCCTGTGTAACTGGAAGTTGGTGCTTCCATCCAGTTGGTGCTGGAACATATAGGGAGTTGGTGCTTCCTTCTAGTGGGTTCTAGAGAAACCAGAGAGTTGGTGCTCTCAAACAAGTTGCAGCTTGTAGCACAGAGGTAGTAGCCTCATATTGAGTTCGAGCTCAATTAAAGATGATGTACAGAACTTAAAAGACTGCCTATCATTTCGAAGAAGAAGAGGTTTTCTTCCTTTATGGGTTTCCTCATGAAAATCTGTCTCTGTGTATACCTTATGTGTGATTGATGATTTTTACTTTTACTGTCCATATACTGTATAATGTTGATGATCACTGGAAGAAAGATTAAGAATGTTTTAACAGACTTAAAATTGTTTAAGCTCAAAGAAAACTGATTCACCCCCCCCCCTCAGTTGTGTTAGTAATTTCAACATAAAGTCCCCTATTTACTGGAGATTCATTTAACATATCTCTAAAATGGAATTAATGACAATATAAACTCAATTATTTCTATAGATACAATGATATGTATGTACATCTAGAAATAGAAGTACACTATCCTAAAATGTGTCAAAAATTTACTAACTAGAACACATACAAATCTGTTGTTTGGTTCATCATTCTGAATGACCTCCTTCTGGCCATCATGAAAATTTTTTGCATACTCCTTAATATCTTCTACTGACATGGTATCTAACGCCGCATTTGTTTTATAAAAAAAAATGGCCTGAGAATTGGCTTTTGCTCGCTGATGGTTCAAACCAACATCAACACCATAAAAAATTGATTCCAAATTTTTTCCGATTGCATTCCTAACCTCTTTTCCAACCTATGATGAAGCTCACAACTATGAATGTGAAGAAAATTCCCCTGTTGGGAGAGATACTAAAGGTCATGGAGGCCTCTACAATGTCTCATTTCAATATGTCTATTTTCGATCATATGTTTGTCCTTTACCAACGCCATAATAATTGGACGGTAGACTAGTATAATTAGGGTGCATGTTCATGAAAAAATCTGCATAAAAGTGTCTAGAAAAATAATGTGGAACCTCATCATTCCACGACAATTTCCCATATGCTGCCAAAAATATGTTATACAAATGTCTTGCTATGTTGGGGTGCTTAAATATTGCACCTTCAACATCTTTCGCTTTGGCCCATATTTGAAATTGAACATCAAAATTGCATTTTCTTTTGAAACTTTATTTTTTACTACATCCCATTTATCAGAGTCCATCACCTCTGACTTTCACCACCTCATCAAATTCATAAAACTGTCATTGGTTGGCTCCATATTTTGATATGCATCCATAACGTTTTGCAATGAATGCAAAACAATTTGCAAGCTTTGTTTACTCTTCTGAGGGAGATCTAAGCTCCTCAAATCATTTTCCAACCTTCTTTTAACACCTGATCATTGCTCAAAGATAATTGCTTCAGTAATCCCTTCCCAGGGAAGCTCATCACCAGCATTCGAAGGTTAGGTGGGCATAGGCATGTAATCTTATGTTTATTGATAACATCGCCTCCTAAATCCACCTTCACCCTCTTCACCAACATTATAATCTTTGTGACACCCACTCTCTCTTTCAATGTCTTCACTTGTACTAAACTCATTGTATACACACACACTTGAAATTAATTACAACATTTAACTTGACATAAATATAAATACAGAAAAATAAAACAAAAATAAACAAAATCAAAGAAAATCACCAAAAATGTTTTCTTGTCGTGATGTACTCCTTACATTCTCAGGTGTAGGAGTATCAATGTGCAACCTATCTAAGAAGGATTAATCCATAACACTTTCTTGATCACATTATCAAGTTGATCTATTCACAGACTCATTTGATAATCTTCTCTGACGAGATTGTCATTGGTCACTCAGAGTATCAGTCAAAGAAGGGGTTCCTCTAACATCCCACTCCTGTGCGCACTGAGCGAACTTATTCTTTGAGGACACTTGCTTGCAAATGATCTGTATTATTATACTATTGGACATTTGATTATGATTATGAGGCATTATGGATGTGATTATATGTTATTTTGTGTATTTACATAGATATGTGCTATTGACTGGGTTCTCTTGAGTGTGCAGGACTTTGGACCTAGAGGATGCAGAGGCATCGATGAAACCCCTTGGTCTCCAGATCGAGTCAAGGAGTGAACTATTGGGGTTGATTGTTGTAGATTTGAAATATGTACGTCTAATTAGATGTTATGATGATTGATTATTATTCCTGACATCATTTGTTGATGATGCAGGATGACGATAGCTTCCCGACCAGACTCACATGTAGAGTAGAGGGGTCATGCACGACAACTAGAGATGTTGAGGGAGATGTGTGGACACCAACCCTGCCACCGCCTACTAGCACTCCCATCGTGGCTCGAACTGTAGCTTAACAATTACCTAGTTCGAGAATACCAACAATGTCGTGAGGACAGACTGCGTCAGTTGCTCACGATGATTCTAAGGGGCGCGCAATAAGGAAGGGGCCTTATTCCTTAGATGCACTTAGTCTCCCACAAGATTACCTGATGGAGTATTGAATCCAAGGGTTTTTTATGTCTACCAAGTTATTCAAGAGGTGATTGGAACCCTTGGAGCACATAGTACATCTTGAAGGGCACATCATGCAAGAAAAATGAAAAGAGGCGAATGACACCCTTGGAGCACGTAGTGTGTCCTGAAGGGCACGTCCCGCTAGGGAAACAAAATGAGGTGAGTGGCACACTTGGAGAACCTAGTGCATCTTGAATGGAACATCGCGTTTTTAACTAATAAGTTAATAAACCTAGATGGCCTTAGAATGAATGATGTGATAAGAAATATTTAAAAACAATTTCCCTAATAAAAATGTCGCCCAACCTAGGAAATTAAAATCTAGGTCCAAGTGATACTTGTGGTAAAAAAATAAATAATAATAATCATTAAACATGTGACGAGAAGGGGGTAATAAATTAAATTAATTCATTAAAATCAAATTACTTGGGGGATTAATTTTTATTTTTTTTAATGGGGGAGAAATTATTGTTTTTCTACATTTGCTAATTAAAATTTATTAATTAAAAAGAAAAAGGGGAAAAAGGTGATTTTTCTACACTTGCTAATTTGAGTTTTAGTTAAGAAGGGAAAAGAGGGAAACTTAAAGAAATAGGAAACTTAGGGAAAAAGGGGAAACATAAATAAAAAGGGAAACATAACGAAAAAGAAGAATGACTAACTTAGTAAGGAATATGGCCTTTAAGAACTTTCTAAATACAAACTCAACTAGGAATTTAGTGAGGGAGTAAGTCATTTAAATGGTGTAAGGGAATTTGGGGACACCAAGGAGATATTTTAGTAATTCTTTTAGATGGGTGCGGGAAATAAGAGTAATTAAATAATAAATGAAATTAATTTCTGGTGCAATTAGGGGGATGGGTGACATGTGTACAGGGGAGGTTTTTCTGAATTAAATTAATGAAAATTAAATTAAATGTAAATTTGGGAAATAAATCACTTATAAAACCTATAAAAAGGATCGAGGATGAGGAGTATGGGACGATATTTTATGCGTAACGTTACGCTGCATAATTTTTGTCTTGACTGACTTATCTTGTGGGAGTTGGGATAACCATCTTGGGTAACGAGTGGTAGCTCGACCTTGTAAGGAGAGATGGTTGCTAGCTATTATTGGTTTAGTTTGTGTGGCCCCTTTGCGGCTCAGGGGGATAAGGGAGAAGAATAGTACCCCTATCATTGGCTGGAAGATACCAGTGAAGTCACATCGGGTGACAAGCGGGAGCTGGAAGGAGCACGCACGAGACAACGACTCAGAGATGTCACCTTGGGATATGGTACAAATTATTTTATTTTGAATGGTAGATTAATATTTTTCATGTGATTCCATTATTGTACTTCTATTGTGTAAAAAAATTTTTTGTTTTACTCAATTTTTTTCATCGAGAACTTAAAGTCATCATAGCTTTACACTTGCTGCATTGACTTGATTTCCCTAGCAACCGATCCCTAATTTCCATGACTGTTCTACTTGTTTTATTGATTATTATGAAAATATTGCACTTTATTTTTTGTCCTCATCCCTAGATCATCAGTCCACACCTGATCAGTCGCCCAGGATTCGAATAAACGGTCGTCATTTCGGTGCATAGCGACCTATACATTGTAATGCCCTTCTTTTCTATGTGTGGATGATGAGCAAAGGATAATTTTTCCATCCATCTACTTCACTTATATCTACGTTGATTGATTCATGGTTGAGCGATTGGTCTTGCACTTTCTTTTGATTGATTTTTCTTGGTTGATTGATCCATGGATGAGTGATTGGTCTTGCGCTTTCCTGTGATTGATTTTTCTGCGTTGATTGATCCATGGCTGAGCGATTGGTCTTGCGCTTTCTTGTGATTTATTTTTATTCCTTGATCGATTCATTTATTAACGGTTACCTTCTTCTTTTTTCATGTGAATGTATACCTCTACATTAAACCAAATTATCTCTACATTTTCGGTTATGGTTATTCTTTGCATCCTGCCCAGAAATTCACTCAGCGAATTCCCTTAAATTTTATTGTTGACAGAATTTTATTGTGAACGAGTTATCCGGATTTTTTGGAGCAATTACTATGATGAGCGATTTATAATATTTGACAAATTACTATAGTTTTTGTAGATTTTAAATTCTCCTTCGAATTGAATGTTTACACAATGCTTTTTAGACAACCGTTTTTGTATTATCTACATAGCGAAATTTTTATAAATGTTAGACCACCTTATCTTATATGTTATAGACAACCATAGCATGTATCTTATATGTTATAGACAATGATCTCTAATCTAAAAAAAACCATGCTTAATATGTCTCTGATGATCCGATCAGACAACAATCATTAATGTATACAACAAATTTTTTATTAGCAATGGACAACGATATGTTTCTTCAATATGTTTTTTTCTTTTTTCTTTAATATATGCTCAGTAATAGAAAAAGTCATTGTTATCTCTTTATATATGTCAGTGATTTACATAGAATTTATTTTAATTATATTCTTCATTTATGTTTAAATGGTTCCCATCCATTCCCTATGACTTCAGTAGACACAGTAACATTATTTAAACTCCAAGCGTTTCCATGAGATTTATTGATAGTGTTCCATTAATTAAATGGAAACGTTCCATAGAATCATTCTAGGAATTAAATGAAAAAAAATTAGGGATCCTTATAGATAGTGTTCCATACATTATTCACCTATTTATTACTTGCATCTTCTTCATTTAACATACTCTGAGTTTTACTTGTACCTTGGTTGTGTTTAATACACTGACAACAAAAATATGATAGCTATTTTAATTAGAATATAAATTTACTTGGCAATTCCTTAGAGCGAATAAATACAACATTTAGTCAACAACAACGAATCAATACAATAAACTTCATGAGAGAGATTTATAGTTTAATTGGTTGCTAGATTCATTTTTATACTTGTTAACCTTGGAAAATTAAGCAATGATACATTGATGGTTTAAATGGATATATTGATAAAGCAGAATGATTTTATTAATGGTTAGTGCAACTTTTATTTTATTGGTAGCATAGCGATTTTATGAGATATTAAAGATAAGTTGCGACAGAGATATATAATATCTAATGTGTGGAAGAGAGTTAGTATATAATGGGTGAGATATAATACATACTTACCTTTACTAACATATCCCTTGAGTGATGAGAGATTAAGGAAAATAAAGGTTGATTGTTATTCAAGGAAAATAATAACTTTTATTAATAATAAATGACATACAAGTTTGTTGTTGATTTTTATCAAAATAATAGAATATCATTGTTAGACAAGTTATAATGTTAAGTTATGGGATTTGTTGGTTATAACAGTTCACTCCTCACACTTATACAACATGCATAACAATTATGGTTTATGGTTTTGATGGAGTCGTTTAATAGCGTGCACAAATTAATTGAGACATGTCATCTGTGTCTTGTCGACCTGTTGCTTGGGGTGTGGGTGTAGTCTTCTTATCTATATGTCGGCTCCTAACATGTTGGATTCATCTAGAGTCCTTGTTCTAGATAGGTTATGTTGTGCAAGGGTTATTTTCGTGCCTATCACCGGTGGACGACATGATTCCTGATGAAGAGATCACAACGTGCTCTATTGGATAGAGGCAAATGATAACCTAGCTGGAGTCGGTGCTCCCCGTTGTGGGTTTGTTTAATCATTGTAAGCCCGTTGTGGGTTCTTGGGTTGTAATGCCTTCATGAGTTGGGTTTGCATGCAACAGAGGTTCTAGTGATGGTTCGTCGATACCATTTGTCAGGATTGTGGATGTTGTCCTTAGCTTGTCAGTGTTGTCATGTTGTGTGATCGACGGGTAGTCATTTATATCTTTTTGATTTATGCATGTTTCACCCATTTGATCGTTGTTCTAGTGCGTTGAGTCAGTGTTGTCTATTTCCTGATCTGCGTGCATGTGTTCGTCATCAGGTTGTGTGGTTCAATTGTTATCGTCGTTGCCTTCTTGCCAAAAAAAAAAATTACACTTTTTTCTTTGCTTGCAGTCGTAAGAATAAGGGTCATTACATATGGTATCAGAGTGGGTTTCAACCAATGACTTGGGATCACTACGACTTTCGTTGATTTGATTTCTTATTATAAGGTTGCTAATTAAGTTGATTTGCATTCGTGTAGGTAATCATGGTTAGAGGACGTCACAGAGGAAGATGACGAGGTGTTAGGAGAGGAAGCGCGATGCCTTCAGTAGCATCCATGCTTGAGGGATCTAAACCCTAGGGAGACGAACACATTTTCAGCCAGGAGAAGATAGCGGTCGGTGATGTGGTTGGGATGATGAGGTCCTTCCAATGTATGTCTGAGGCACTGATCAACCATTTGGATAGATATGAGGCCAGAGCGCCATCACCCCCTAAGTGTCCACTATGCGCTCTAGTCAGTACTAGTAGCATTCACCGTGAACTCGAGAAGGTCAAATTTCCTGAGTTCTTTGGTGCCCCATACAGCGCAATCGACGAGGCACGGTTGGAGAATATGGCGATGTTCTTTTCACTTCGCGACTATACCTCCAACATGAATGTCCACATGGTGGTATTCCAACTAAAGGGGAGCACTATTCTGTGGTGGAAGACGCTCCTACCACAATTGAACATGGTCGTTGAAGACATGTCATGAGAACTATTCGAGGAATGGTTCCGAGAGAGGTACCTATCAGAAGAATTTGTTGAGCGTCAACTCAATGAGTTCAATGCCTTGCAACAGGGCGACCGTACGATGCCCGAGTATGAGGCCCATTTTATGGAGATGCTTTTGTATGCTCTGCACCTTAAGACCGAGAAACCTAAGGTTAATAGGTTCTTGTTTGGCCTTAATGTCAGCATACGTTCAAAGGTTAGTATTATGATGTCTCATACCTTTCATGATGTCGTTCAGAAAGCCCTCATAGTAGAGGAGGAGCTTATTAGTGGGGGTCAGAGCAGGACTCCAGTGAGACCGACAGGGAAGGTGTCATCTAGTACACAGCAGCATCGGACACCAGCTAGACATACGTCAGGATATCGTGGTGCCTAGAGAGGATCCACTTTCACTACACCTCAGAGACCAGTGCCTCAGTAGTGGACTCCTTACTAGGGACCACAACATCAGCAACAACATTGACCACAAAAATAACAGTTTAGGCATGTTCATCATAATAGACTAGGATTCTAGGCTGGAGGGTCATTATCTTCTACTTCAGGTACCAAGAGTACTTGACCTAAGAAGGGGTATTGGACATGTGGGGAGTCACACTACCAACACAACTATCCCATGGAGAGGACTAGAGTGTCTAGATTAGCCGAAATCACTACCGTGGGAGATTTGGGTAAGGCCCATCAGATTCATGCAATGGTGAATAAATACCAGGCAGAGCACCAGTCGACTGTTCTCGAGCTGTCATGTATCATCCTTGACAAGACCCTTAGCATTTTGATAGATCCTGGTGCTATCGAGAGTTTCATTTCTAACACAACACTAAAAAGGATTAAGGTAAAGGCAGTCGAAGAGGATGATTTTAGCCTTTTAAAGATGGATTCGAGAGCCAAACATAAGATTGGAGGGAAGGTTATGGGTTGTACCCTTAACCTGGGAGAGTTTGTCACCAGGGCCAACCTGTACGTCTCGATCTTAGGATCTTATGATGTCATGATCGGTATGGACTGGTTGGAATCACATGAGGTGATACTCAACTGTAAGATGAAACAATTGATCTTGGTTGATGATGAGGGATAGAGATGTGTGATTGTAGGATGGAACCAATGAGTTTCCCTGAGGTTCATCTCTTCCTTGCAGCTACACAAGAGCATGCACAAGGGATGTAAGTTTTATGCGATCCTTTCATCAAATGAGAAGGGAGTAGCGAAAGGTCTAGAACACCTTCCCGTGGTGAGAGAGTTTGTGGAAGTCTTCCTGGAGGAGTTACTTGGGATGTCGTTGGAGAGGGAATTGGAATTTACCATAGACCTAAAACTGGGGACTGAACCAATAGCGAGAATTGTAACAACCCTCCTGGCTAAGGACATCTACTTAGTCAAATGGTGAATTTTTTTTTTTTCTTTTAGTGTGTGCGCGTGTGTAGAAGAAACAACCCCCTCGACTCTAAGTCAACACTCGAACCGACGGGACGCAAGTAAGAACAACACAATCAAGACGACCCGACATAAAGTAGCGACAGTAAGAAGCGAACGCCTCCGAACCGGAGGCGGGCAACTAATGGTTGTAGGCAGAGACATACACCAGGGGTTAGGCACAGTACTGTCACAGAATGAAGGAATCCTACAGTAGAGTCACAGTAGTGGAACTGTGCCTTTAAACAGCCCGAGACTACTGATACGGCTCAGAATGTGTCGCAAGAGTGGAACTGTGCCTTTAAACAGCCCGAGACTCTTGATACGGCACTGGATTCCTTCCACCGGATTACACACAGACATACATACTAAGCTGCAAGAGGAGTCTAATCCCGCCCGACACGACAGACTCCACAATACAAACCACCAATTACTTACAAGAACAGGGACAACAGTAAGCATGACTCATTTCAATTTTCCAATAATTGCCATAATGAGCAACGACATCCACACCCTAAAGGTAAACCCCCGTCATTACATTCTCCTCACTAACTTCCCCTTCCTACCCATTTAATTACTAGGTAATCTAATAACCTAACAACAATAGCATTGCAAGTAGACATTGTCATCCACACCTCCATTTAAACGAAGATGATCCAGGCAAATTTAACTCCATCAAGAACATTTCAAGTAAACCATTTCTAACATGGTGATTGGCCTCATTATTAATCATTGCTAATTAACAATTACTAATCTTGCAATTTAACCATTGTTACCATGACAACTAAGCAACTATTAATATTGCAGTGAAGCATTTATCTTTAGTACGGAAATTTAGCAACATTTTACCTGCCATGTAACCAAGTACCAATGGTGCACACTACACCCATATTACCCTACTTTCCAATAACCTAACAATAATAGCATCACAACACCATTCATTAACATTAACACTTCCATTTAGACGAAGAATAGTTTTGCAATTTTTAACATCATCCTAACATTCCATTTAACAATAATAACGTGGCGATTCAACCATTCACATTGCAACTTAACAACAATATTATTATTGCTATTTAAACACGAATTACCCTAGTATTTAAGCTAGTAATGTTGCAGTTAAGMTTCCTCCTTGGCATTCAACGTAACCATATTAATATTKCCATTTACRCATATAAACATTGCAATTTAACAATATTAAATATTGATTCCTCATCATATCAACATAACAATAACCCTTATAGTTAAAAAAAAAGGGCCATGACAATATCACTATTTATGTTAAACTGTGTTAAATACCCATTACATAGCGAATTAAATAACAATTAAAGGATGGCATTTCCTTTACGTTTCATAACCTAATCGGACCGTTACCCTTTCCTTGCATTTAAATAATCAGTCATTAAAGTATTACTATTCCATTAAAACATTAYCATTKCATTATCATTGYGATTCGGTTGTATCGATAATTCAATAATGTGAATAATTTKTATTAAGCAATTACTTGATATTGCACTTTAACTAAAATTAGCATTCCAGTAACTAATATTGATATGGTGATTACACAATAAGTAAAACCCTCTGAGCATTGCGATTCAACATTAATATCAACATTGAAACTTAACCATTAACATCAACATTACCACTTACGACACGTAATTTACTACATTTTAAACCTGAATTACCAATGTCCCTAAGGGCGCAATTATGTAAACCTAAAAACGCTATTTATCAAAATGTAAACATTGAGGGCAACATCAATCAGCATAATTAAATTAATATCCTATCTAAGCACAACATTAAACTCCGCTGCTGTAAAATGGATCTAATGAAATCCTGACACCAGATTTAGGAGGTATACTATCCGAATTAAACGCTACCATGAACATCACCGTTTAAAGGGGTCCTATTGAACCAACACGATGTTCATTATGACAAGTTTTAATGATCCAACTGTGGAAGGTGCGTAAGTATAATAAACAAATCAAGCTATAAAAATATCTGACAACGTGTTTCTTTCTGAATGCAGGACTTTGAAAGGAACGGAGGTATAATGAACAATATAAGCGCTACTACATAAACCTGACGACTTAAACAATTTAGACTCTAAAATATATAAACGTTTTTGTTTATTTTTATTCTTTTTATGCGGGACTATCCCTACGCAATTTAATGCTGGACTGTCCACAGGGTTTAAGATGTAAATCATAAATACCAGAAGAGCGTAGACACAGGCCGCCTTGCTGCCATGCTATCCCCACCCATACTAACTCGGCAATTGATAGGGTATGTCATTCGGCAGGTTAGGTTTGCCAACAGAAGGATCGATAATAGCAATCGCACATCGTTACTATTGATGGAGGGATCGGTGGGTGAGGGACGTGAAGATCGATATAGCAAGGGAGCGCTGGGGAGGTGAGCCCACGAGAGCCTCCACGTAGTCGATGCAGCAGGGTTAGTATGATCGTTTACAGTTCTGAGAGATATCTCCAGAAAACAGGATGGACGCAATGATAAAGGCGACCAGCGCACCAAAACATAGACAAATAAAAGACGACCAGCGTAGCTGTGTGAAACACCTGTTACAAACAGTCAATGGACTCAGCCCTAGGCAGAGCAGTCACTAGGAACGCCTATACAATGCATCAAGGCAATTGTAAACAGACCCAGGACTTCGGTCAGAAGCACTGAGACACCACCATCAACTCTATAAGCAAGGTCGATCAAAAGGACCCAGCCATACACGAGAGGCGAAATGCAGATAGATAATCTTGACCAGAACCTCTCCTATAGAAATGAACCGGTATTGCAATTGGGTACAGAGCTGAACAGAACAAGGGATTGGATAAGTTTTGTATCGATGACTTGAAACATGGAATATATATACCGTGCCCAGAGTTTAAACGCCAAAGATAATCACGACCCCACTCTTAATGCTAGTTTTTTTTTAAATAATGTTTTATTCGGGAATCAACACGCTGGGCGAGTAGAGAATTAAAGCTAGGGTGAGAATTTAATTGGTTCCTCTCCGGCTTAAGACACAGAGAAATCGCCATCCAAAGGCACCCCAAAGCTTATACCCACGCTGTCTTGTTCTGGCAGAAGAACGAGACTATTCCTAATCAAACATGGCTGCCTTGAAACGTTAATGCCGCCTTATTCGTATCTTAATACACGTTGTCTCATATACAGCCACGCAGAACAGTTACGGGATTCAACCCGAATGGACAGAACAGAAGATTAACGGTGACACACGGTGAGGGCGCAGAGCGTAGATTGGTGGACGGAGCTTGACTTGTTACACAGAAGGACGTAGTATGAACAACAAAGAAATCACAAGCCTTGTAGTCTGTAAAGCGTAAGGCAACAAGATTTTAAAAACATGAACGCCCACGGCCGCTGTCATCAACCACAGTAAAAAAAAGGGAAACGCCCAGTAAAATAAAGCAGGAGTAAACCCACTGAGCGGATAAGCCATTATATATATATGTAAACGCCCATAACAAAATCTCACTGTAACTAACCTAGAACTACTGAAGGAGAAAGCGAAACCACCCACAGCACAAAGAAAAACGAAATAGCATAACCCGCAACAAATTGCCGGAACCCTTAACCCAAGGCGAGGATCTTCTGAAAACCCCCTTTTCCTACAGAGTACGAAGGACTGGGAACAACATTCAAAACAAAACAACCAAATCACAGCAGTAAATCTTTATCCATTCTACTCTACTCAGTTCAGAAACATACCTTGGCCTTATTTGTTGCAGCAATGATTCTGGCGCTCCAGCTGCTCCTGCTCCTGCTTCTGCTCCTGCTTGCCGACAACAACGAACTCACCGGTACCTCCCAGCCAAACGCTAGGGGTACTCTTCTTCCCCCTCAGCCCCCCGAGCCGCAAAGGGGCCACACACAACCAGAGAGTCTCTAGCTCCTCAGCTCGCCTCCAAG
>ML793873.1:9612-21152 GCA_009831015.1 Picea engelmannii | reverse complement strand
AATAGCACCTGTCTACATGAATAGTAACACATCATATCATCTGTCAATCACATCATAATCATATACAAAAGGTCTAACATCAAAAGGGTCCAGATCACTTGCGAGCAAGTGTCCTCAAATAATAAGTGGTCTCAGTGCGCCAGCGCGGGATGTTATAAGAATGCCTTATCGTATGTCGACCCCAGAGTTACAGGAGTTGAGAATGCAACTAAAGGATTTGCTAGACCTGGGACTCATACATATTAGTGTGTCACCATGGGGTGCACCTGTTATATTCATACAAAATAAGGATGGGTCATGGAGACTCTGCATTGAATACCATCAATTGAACAAGGCAACGATCAAGAATCAATATCCATTGCCGAGGATTGGTGATATGTTTGGTCATATGAAGGGTGAGACATTGTTTTTCAAGATTGACTTGAGATCAGGGAATCACCAGTTATGGATCAAAGAGGACGAAATCCCTAATACCACTTTTAAGACGAGGTTTGGACATTATGATTTTACTATTTTACCTTTTGGACTGACAAAGGCCCATAGGGTATTTATGAGTTTAATGAATGGGGTGTTCTGCGAGTACTTGGAAAAGTTTTTTGAAGTGTTCATTGACGATATTTTGATTTACTCTTGGACGATGGAGGAGCGTGAAGAGAACTTTCACTTGGTACTACAATGTTTGCGAGAGAACCAATTATATGGGAAATTGTCTAAATGCTTGTTTTATCAATCAAAGATTCACTACTTAGGGCATGTCATCTCCGAGGAAGGTATCTCTATGGATCCAACAAAGTTCGAGGCTAATATGGAATAGCCTGTGCCAATGAATGTCCCAGAAGTGCGTAGCTTCATGGGTTTAGAAGGATACTATTGAAAGTTTGTTGAGTAATTTTAAAGGATAGAAAATCCAATCACGAAATTGCACAAGAAGAACAAGAAATTCATTTGGAATGAGAAATGCGTGGATGCCTTTCGGAGGCTCAAAGATTTGTTGACAACAACACTGATACTAAAGGTCCCTGACATGGATGCAGACTTCTTTGTATGCACTGATGCATCTAAGAAAGGCTTAGGCAGAGTCTTGATCCAAGACGGTCGATTGATCGCTTACATTTTGAGGAATTTGAGAAGGAATGAGGAGAACTATGTGACGCACGATTTGGAGTTGTTAGTTATTGTATATGCCTTGATATTTTGGAGACACTACCTTATTGGACAATATTTTCAACTAAAAACTTACCACCGTGGACTAAAACACATCTTTATGCAAAGCGACTTGAATGCGCGAGAACGACGTTGGTCAGAATTTCTTAGTGAGTATTATTTCGAGATTACTTACATAAAGGGAACAGTGAACTGAGTGGTGAATGCATTGAGTTGGAGACCATGCATATTTTTAGTGTTTTCTCTTTAGACAAATCTACATGAAAGGATTCTAACTTTACAGCGTGACGATGACTGGTACAAAGAGGTTAAGGATTTTATCGAACAAAACACAATGATGGTACCAATATTTGAAGGACTTACATTTGACGACGATGGATTATTGAGATTTAAAAATTGAATTTACATACCACCGAAGGACGAGTTGAGGAGTTTGATCCTAAACGAGGCTCATAGAGCAGTGTACATGGCTCACCCAATGGTCAGAAAGATGAGGGTAGACCTTAAACCCTTATTCTTCTGGAAGGGAATGAAGGTAGGCATAGTCAACTACGTGGCAAGATGTGTAGAATGTCAGAAGGTGAAGGTTGAAAATAGACATACTACAGGATTACTACAACAACATGTTATTCTAGAATTGAAATAGGAGGTCATTTCGATGGATTTCATTGTTGGTTTTCCACTGACGGGAAGGAGACATGACTTGATTTTTGTGGTAGTCGACACTCTAAAGAAGAGTGTTGATTTTATTCCTATGTGTACGACGTATTAGGCACCTGACATAGATAGATTTTTCATCAGTGATATTGCAAGGCTGCATGGCGTACCTAAGAGGATTATATCCGATCAAGGATCAATGTTTACCAGATGATTTTGGACTAGTTTCCAAGAGGCATTGGGAACCCAACTTAAATTCAGTACTACGTATCACCCAGAGACAAATGGGTAGACTGAATGAACAAACCAAATCTTGGAATATATGTTGCTCATGTATGTGATGGACCAACAAAAGAGTTGGGAAGAATTCTTGCCACTGGTATAATTCACATAAAACAATAGTTACCAAAGCACCATTAATGTGGCGCCTTTCAATTTTCTTTATGGGAGACCATGTCAGACGCCTTTGAGTTGGGATAGGCTTGAGGATAGGGTCCTAGTGGGACCACAAGTGATCCAAGAAATGGAGGATCAAATGCAAGAAAAAAGACAAAGGATCAAGGAAGTGCAGGATAGACAAAAGAGTTATGTCGACGTGCACCGTGTCTACCGTAGTTACGAAGTTGATGATCAAGTATTCTTGTGGGTAAAAACACATAAGAGTTTTATCAAGTTAGGAATGGGAGATAAAATCTCTCCGAGGTTCATGGGACCTTTCGATATTGTGGAGAGGAAGGGACCTGTGGCCTATCGACTAGCCTTGTCTGATTCTTTGAGGTGTATTCACGATGTTTTTCGCATATCTGTTTTGAGACATTATATTAGTGATCCTACACATGTTATTGACATGATTTCCTTGCAGTTATAGGATGAGGGGATTCTCATGGCTGAGCCGATCCTCATCCTGTACCATCTCATTCGACAACTATGACATCGAACAATGGATCAGGTCAAGGTCCAGTGGAACAACTATAATCCGCACTCGACGACCTGGGAGGACGCATATGATATGCCCCAAAAGTTTCCATTTTTGTTTGATAGATAGACTCATGATACTATGATACACATTATTTTTACAGTTATATACTGTGAAACTATGGGATGAAGTTTAGACCAAGAGGCGGTGTATGTAACATCCCTCTCTTGCGCACACTAACCAAAATTGTTCTTTTAGGACAATTGCTTGCAAGTGATCCAAATTATTATACTATTGGCCATTTGATTATGATTATGAGGCATTATGGATGTGATTATATGTTATTTTGTGTATTTACATAGACATGTGCTATTGACTGGGTTCTCTTGAGTGTGCAGGACTTTGGACCTCGAGGATGCATAGGCATCGATGAAACCCCTTGGACTCCGGATCGAGTTAGGGAATGAACTATTCGGGTTGATTGTTGTAGATGTGACATATGTACATCTGATTATATGTTATGATGATTGATTATTATTATTGACATGATTTGTTGATGATGCAGGCTGACGATAGCTGGCCGACCAAACTAACTTGAGGGAGAGGTGTGGACAAAATCCTTGCCACAACCTATTATCACTCTCTCCATGGCTTGAACTATAGGTTAATGATTACCTATTTTGAGAAGACCCACGATGTCATGAAGGAAGACTGTGACAATTGCTCACGATGATTCTAAGGGGCACGCAATAAGGCAGGGGCCTTATTCCTTAGAGGCCCTTAGTTCTCCACAAGATAACCTGACAGATTATTGACTCGAGGGGTTTTTGACATCTACCAAGTTATTCAAGAGGTGAGTGGCACCCTTGGAGCACATAGTGTGTCCTAAAGGGAACGTCGCACAAGAAAAACAGAAAGAGACGAGTGGCACCCTTGGAACACATAGTGTGTCCTGAAGGGCATGTCACACCAGGGAAACATAATGAGGTGAGTGGAACCCTTGGAGAACCTAGTGCATCCTGAAGGGAACGTCACATTGCTAACTAATAAGTGAATAAACCTAGATGACCTTAGAAGGAATGATGTGATAAGAAATATTTAAAAACAATTTCCCTAATAAAAATTTCGCCCAACCTAGGAAATTAAAATCTAGGTCCAAGTGATACTTGTGGTAAAAAAAATAACAATAATCATCATTAAACATGTGACGAGAAGGGGTAAGAAATTCAATTAATTCATTAAAATCAAATTACTTTGGGGGATTAATTTTTTTTTAAAAAAAGGGGGGGAAATTATTGTTTTTCTACATATGCTAATTAAAATTTATTAACTAAAAAGAAAAATGGGAAAAAGGTCATTTTTCTACACTTGCTAATTTGAGTTTTAGTTAAGAACAAAAAAGAGGGAAATTGAAAGAAATAGGAAACTTAGGGAAAAAGGGGAACCTTGGCAATTATTAATGTATACAACAAATTTGTTATTAGCAATGGACAACAATGTGTTTCTTCAATATGTTTTTTTTTTTCTTTAATATATGCTCAGTAATAGACAAATTCATTGTTATCTATTTATATATGCTAGTGATTTACATAGTGTTTTTGTTTAATTATATTCTGCATTTCCATTTAAATGGTTCCCAACCATTCCCTACGACTTCATTAGACAAAGAAACATCATTTAAATGCCAAGCATTTCCATGATATTTATTGACAATGTTCCATGAATTAAATGACAACATTCCATAGAATCATTCCAGGAATTAAATGACAGAAATTTAGGGATCCTTATTGACAACGTTCCATACTTTATTCAACTATTTATTACCTACAGCTTCCTCATTTAACATACTCTGAGTTTTACTTGTACCTTGGCTTCGTTTAATACACTGAAAACAAAAATATGATAGCTATTTTAATTAGAATAGCAATTATCTTAGCAATTCCTTACAACGAATAAATACAACATTTAGTCAACAACAACGAATCAATACAATAACCTTCATGACAGAGTTTTGTAGTTTAATTGGTTGCTAAATTCATTTTTATACTTGTTAACCTTGGAAAATTAAGCAGGGATACATTGATGGTTTAAATGGATATATTGATCAAGCGCAACGATTTTATTAATGGTTAGTGCAACTTTTATTTTATTGGTAGAATAGAGATTTTATGAGATATTAAAGCTAAGTTGTGACATAGATATATAATATCTAATGTGTGGTAGAGAGTTATTATATAATGGGAGAGATATAATACATACTTACCTTAACTGACATATCCCTTGAGTGATGAGAGCTTGAGGAAAATAAAGGTTGATTGTTATTCAAGGAAAATAATAACTTTTATTAATAATAAATAACATACAAGTTTGTTGTTGATTTTTATCAAAATAATAGGATATCATTGTTAGACAAGTTATAATGCTAAGTTATAGGATTTGTTGGTTATAGCATTTCACTCCTCACACCTAGCAAACATGCATAAAAATTATGGTTTATGGTTGTGATCGAGTCGTTTAATAGTGTGTGAAAATTAATTGAGTGATGTCATCTACTTCTTGTCAACCTGTTGCTTGGGGTGTGGGTGTATTATTCGTGTCTGTATGTTGGCTCCTAGCACATTGGATTCATCTAGAGTCCTTGGTCCATATATGTTATGTTGCGCCAGGGTTTTTATCGTGCCTATCACCGAGGGATAGCATGATTCCTGATGAGGGGATCATGGCATGCCCTATTGGATAGAGGCAAATGATAACCTGGCTGGAGTCTGTGCTCCCTGTTGTGGGTGTTTTTGAGCACTGTAAGTTCGTTGTGGGCTCTTGGGTTGTAACGCCTTCATGCGTTGGGTTTGTGTGCATAGAGGTTCTAGTGACAAGTTGTCAAGACCATTGTGTCAGCATTGTGGATGTTTTCCTTAGCTTGTCAGCATTGTCATGTTGTGTGATCGGCGGGTAGTCATTTCTATCTTTTTTATTTACACATGTTTCACCCAGTTGATCATTGTGCTAGTGCGTTGAGTCGTTGTTGTCTATTTCCTGATTTGCGTGTGTGTGTTCATTGTCAATTTTTGTGGTTCAACTATTGTTGTTGTCGCCTTCTTGCCAAAAAGAAAAAAATCATTTTTTTCTTCGCTTGTCGTCTTAATGATAGGGGTCGTTAGAGTTCCTCTTCTTCTTTCGTTTGATAGCCTAGAGTGTTTGCTAGGAATGTTTGGAGACTCATGTCTCGACATCTTTCCTCAATATCTATCCTTTGTAAATTCATTAATATGAAATTTCATAATTTTTAGAAGCATTAAATGGAAGTACTAAATTTATAATAGAAGCATTTAAGAACATATATTGAAAAAACTAGAACAACTATATTTTTTACAATCATTGACAAAAAAAATCACTAAAAAAACATTTACTTAAAACTAAAACAAGAAACAATATCACATGATACATGTTTTTACTATCCTTTTAGATATATTCTCAGAAAAATCTTCAAGGGATCATCGATCAAACCCTCGGGGGAGATCTCATCATGACACATGGAACAACTTGCCAAGGATAAATTTTAGGGTAAAATATCAATAGACTAACCAACAACATATGCATGTGGCACCAACAATATAAGAGAATGAAAACATAATCAAGGTGGCATTAGCTAGGATATAAAGAGGACGACACCAGAAAAAAATTGAGGAGGGCGACACTAACAAGTAGAACCAAAATCCCCAAACAATAACCAAGAAGAGATCTCCAACAAGATGGAAAATAACAAGAAGAGGGGTCATCGACACACAATTAAATAATTAAATAAGTCAAGAGAAGGGATACAAATTCAAGGTAGCCAACTTTCTTTAGGAAAAAGAAAAGAACAAAACCAAAAAACCACACAACAATCAAGGGGGGCATAATTCAAGCAAGGGTGGTTTCAACACAAAGTCAACAATTAGATTCTTCCAAAGTCAAGAAGGATAACTTTATTTAGGTAAAGAAAAAAAACAAAATCTCACACAACAATTAGAGGGAGCGTAAGTCAAACAAGGGTGAATTTCAAGACAAAGTCAATAATTAAGTTCTTCTTGAATGGAAAAATGTCAACATAATTCTCATGATATTTACTTATAATATTTTATCATCCCAGCATACAAGGAATATCAATAATGTGATCATGCTCTTCTTAACTACTCCTAGGTCTCATGGACCATCCTAGGAGAGAAAAGAATCACACATTATCTCAACTTGGTACTTAACAAAAAACAAAATAAACCAAAAAACCAAAGGATGATCAATAATGTGATCATGCTCTTGTTTGGATGTTATTTAGTTTATACATCTGTTGTTCTTCAATAATGGGACAAGCTCGAATTCAAGCCCTCCCGTGTACATGGACAAGTCCAAATTCGGATCTGTCATCCCCTCAGATAAACATATTATACCTCTACTTGTATGTGCCCGATATGGTCTAGGTGTTGTTGCCTCTTTGTTTTTACTCTATTGTCTCTGCATCCTATTTTGTTCATAAATTATTAATTTATAGGAGGTTTGGGCCTATCCCTATACATGGACATGGCCATATTCAACCATGTCCATGTATAGGGACATGCCCAAATTCGAGCTTATCCATGGACATGGACATAGCCAAATATTTCCCTATCCATGCCCATGGATAGGTCAAATTGGATTATCTATGCTTACTATTATAGATGTTGAGGCCAAGGTGAATAAAAATCTTGAAATGGTTAGGTGGTCGTGTCAATTTGATCTCCAGGTAAATCTCTAGAAGTTGACTAAGTAGCATCCTAGCTAATTATAATTCCACTAGGTCAAGATATAAAGCCTACAACAACACTAGTAGCAGATACAATTCCTAGGAATTCTATATGCTTACTAACACCATAATCACATTCTTCTTTAGATAAAGGTAATCACATAACTAACACCATATGCTTACTTACATTTGTTGGAACCATTACATTATGGGTAACTATGAAGTAAGATATACTTTAAGCTCGATATCTACATGTCACTGCTTATACCATATGTAATAGCACATAATAAGAAATACTCGTAATGTAATTAACACAAAGATAATGTTCATTAAACTAATATTAATACGGGATCACTACTACTATTATGATCACCTATCCATCACATAGAGTGAGTGTATTAGTACTACTTCTGATAGTGATTATCTTATTACCATTGATTTCCATTACTTGGATATGGATAATTACAAAACTAACTATGAGTAGAGCTTCCTGATATGAGTCTAATGTATCTGATTATGAAATACTGGTTACACTGGTTTAATCTCTCATTGTGTAGTATCCAGTGATATTGCTTTCCATTAATTCCATAACATTCCATACTATGAATATCATCTAGGTACCAAAACAATTATCACTATAAGGAAGTAAGTCCATTGAATAGGGATACTACTAACCTCTGCCCTATTTGTCCAATTACAGTTAAAGGTTGTTGTATGAGCTATAACATAGTAAATAGAAGCAAATGACATGACTGTTAACTACAAAGGGAAGTATATAATAAGAACTAAAGAAAATATATTAACTTGTAATACAATGGGAATAGAGCCATTCCATTATTACGATATCAGTAATACATAAACAACTTAGATTAAGGTTCAACAAGGTGATATCATGTTACCTATTTACCATAATCAATACGTATTGTTATATTAATATTATCTCTTATTAACTACATGGGATATCACTAGAAATAAATGAAACTAAGTATCAACACCTGTATTACACTTGTATGTGATTCCAATGCTTGTGTCATAAGCTATTACCCTTATTTTAACCTATCACCATTATCAAGTAGAATGTATATTCCCCTTATTTCCCTAATCAACACTGTGGAATAGTGATAAGTAGTATGTGTTCATTACAGATAGCTTAGGTATTACTTCAATATCAATGTGTTTATCATATACAGTAAGCATTACTTAGTGTTATATATGGTTTATATGTAAGTTCAAGCTCAAAGCTATGATACTAGCTCTATGGGTATAATCAATATGGATCCATATATTATGCATATTACTTAGTTTTATCAATGTACAGTTAAACATGTTATCTAACAAACAGAGGATCTATCTAAGATATTCACATACATCACATGTGTTCACTTTCAATACTATGATTCCAGTCAAAGTTAATCGACACTAATATAGAAGTAATACTAGTATTATGCATACTAGTATTACCCTTTAAGGAATAGTAGTATTATGAATAGTTAATACTATTCAATGGTAATAGTTATGGAAAAAATATTCACGGGTGAAATCATGAAGATGGGTTACACTTTTTCTTGTTTTATGAGAAAAAAAAATATATTTTCACAAGTTCTTCAACTTCCGGCATACAAAAGTATTTTGTTTATTTAGAATTTCACTTTACAGTAAAAACAAAACTTGTGAAGAATTGTGTTAGCTTTCCAATGACTATTTTTCAAATTTTCTTTATCACGATTTGATATTTCAATTTGACAATTGTTTAACAGTATGTTCCTTAAACATGAAAGGAATGATAATGATTTACTTTTTTCTACAACAATGTATCTATTATTAAACTTATGTTTTTAAGAAACGAAATATACTGTAACAATCTACATAGACTCTATTTTATTATGACTTTAATTTTGAATCTAACAGATGAATATTATAATTTTTAGAATATTTTAAAGTTGACCAAGATGAAAACATTGCAGATTTTAAACACATGTTTTTCTACACCTAGTATCTATCTTAATTTTACTTAAAACTAAAATTTAAATATACCCTTTTTAAAAGAATAGTTTAAGGATTATGAATGTTTTTTTTTCAAAAATTTTCACTATATATTTTTAGATATACCGATATTTCATTTCACTGAATCATAATGTCTATTGAAAATATTGTGTAGTGTTTTTTTTTTAAATTAAATAAAATTAGATGAAAATAAAGAAAATAAAAACAAATTATAAGAATTGAAAGTAGATTCAATTTTGGAAATGATGGTGTCATTTTCGAAACCAAATTCTTAGTATTTGCAGGAGTCCACAACCTCCGAAGTTCAGTTAATCTTGGGGCAATTCTCTGGTTTTAGTTTTTAGTCCCAATTTCCTTTTTTCGGCCGAAAAAAGCTTTCGGCCAAAAAATTAATAGTTTGGCCGAAAGACTAAAATCTAACAAAAACAATCAAAACAGAACGGTTTCCAAGGTTTTCGGTCGAAAAACCATTCTTTCGGACGAAAGGTTGTCGAGTGAATTCCGTCAGTCGGAAAAAATGAAAAGACACGTCGTATTGTTTCATTTCGCACCAAGTTGTATAAATAGGCTTTCGGCTGACCACATTTAACACAATTCATTGGATGGACAGACAAATATAAGCTCGGGGATAGGGATTTCCAAGCATTTATATTACTGATTGGAGTTGTATTCTTTTCTTTCTTTATTTCTTCCCTCTGTTCCATAGACTTAATTAGAGGATCGATATCGATACATGGTGGTTTTCTAGAGCACTTGAACAAAGTTTAGAATCATATTTTTGGTTTTTGTTGAATAATATAATTAATGTTTGTTCAAGCTTTTATTGGAATAACAATTTATATGTTGAAAGATAAATGTTCATCATTTTTTCAAGGTGAATTATTTGTTGAACATATATTTTACAGATAATTATAAAAGTCATGGGAAACAAAAGTTTTCACAAGAGAACATATGATCGCACTTGAGATGATACTCGCCAAATCGAACAAAGGAAAGAGATTTATCGGAGAAAGAAACAAGAACGTGCAAATATTCAAGAAACAAACGATGATAATGTCAATAGGATTTTCAACAAGAAGAAGTTCAACCAGGTATGCATGCACATATGATGATCGAGAACATGACACACATTGGGACTGTATTTAAAAAGTACATAATTCAAAGTATAGAATTCAAATTTAAAATATTGTAAATTTAATATAATTGATTGTAATTACAAATTGATGTTTTTCAAAATTTACATAAATAGATTTGTCCCATAATGTCGAAGAAGACATTGAAACCGAAATTGAAGAAGAAGACGAATCACCTATAGGTATGTACATAAATTTAGATAATACAAGATGAACACTCAAATATATATAATTTAGTGAATTTATGTTCGTGTTATGTTTTTTAATATAAACTTTAAATTGAAATATGCAGGAGAATCTATCAACATTGATGATGAAATATTAGAAAATGTTGATACTAACAAATTTGGGAAGAAAAAAGCTAAGCATTATATAAGATATCAAACTAAGAATACGTATAATACTTTTTTGAAAGATGAATCAGTAACAATACAAGCTCAACTTTTACTTTGTCTAATGAAGTCAAGAAAGTTAAAAGAAGCTACATCATTATTGGGTATTCAAAAGTTGACAAAGGATACAAAGGTGACACATAATGTCTTTAACAATATAACTAGTGTATTAAAATCTTTTGGAAAATCTCGAAAAGAAGATGTCCATGTTGCACGTAGAGCGATACAAATAGCAGTTGTTTCATCTAGCAATATAAAATATCGTTTGACATGACACATGGAAAAAATGATGGGAACGTCAAGAAAAATATTGCACAAACATAGAAAATTTTGTTTCCAAATAGATGTTGTTGGATCATGTTGCCATTGATGCTGATGGTTTGATTGATTGATGTCAAGTGATTGATTGATGTCAAAGGATTGATTGACTGATGATTTATGTAATATAATATGTATTGTCCTTGATGAGAATGCATAGATGAAGATGGATCAATGAGTTGTCATTGATACATGATGAA
>ML793872.1:351629-370434 GCA_009831015.1 Picea engelmannii | reverse complement strand
TGGTGGAGAAGCACCATTCCCTCCATTTCTGCCTGGAGTTTTGTCACCACCGCCTCCCTTATGCATTGAAGGGTTGGAGCCTTCACCCTGCGACATTATGTTCCGTTCCATCAAGATCTTCATCATATCTCTCAACTCCATGATAGCCTGCCTGATATCTTCTTCTTCGGCTGAAACACGTTCATGACTTTCTGCATGAGCCATGCTTGGTGAATGTCTCTCTGAAACTTGCGGTGAACAAATCTGCTTCCTCCTTGTCGGATAAGAACTTGGCTCCACAAGTTGACCTTCTCCTCTTGTGATTTTCAACCTTGTGAGCATCAGAAACAAAACTTGCAAACAATCAAGTCTTCAAAACCAGTGCTCTGATACCAACTTGATCTAAAAATGAAGAAGACTTGAAAAACTTGAAAACTTATTGCAAGTGAATGTTATGTGTTTAAAGCAAAAGGATCAGTTTGCAACACATAAAATAAAGCATTACTTATGCAAATTATACATAGACAACAGCATAATCATTGAACATAAACACATAAGCACAACAATTGATAAAGGAGTTCACCCCTCTTATGGGCTACATCTCCTGGTCCAGCTTCCAATGGATCATTATTATTAATTTCTCAAAAAGTGCTCAAAAACATGTCTTACAATGCTCAAACTGACAAACCGACTACTCCAATGGCTTCCCATCATCCCAAAACCCCTATCTGGACTCTTTCAGCACCTCAATCGATCGAAAAATGAAGAAGTTAGGCCTCCTGGAAGTCTCCCTCTTCAAGCTTGTTGTCTCTGGTTCTACAATTCGCACCCTTCTTCAATGAACCTAGCTCACACACTCTTTTAAGCGCAAAAACCCAGCACCGGGCGCAACCGTGCCAATGGTGCAAACCATAGGACAGTTAAGGGTGCGCCATCCCCTAACCACCTCGTCACCTGGGCGTATGGCGCATATGACCGTGGGTTTTGCAAATAGGTGGTTAGTTGGTTACACAACCGTGTAACCCCCTCCGCTCCAGGTCACGGGCATATGTCATAGGGTATATGACCATAGGCCATGTTTCAAACCCCACGTGCAAATATTACAACTGCGCGCAACATATATACGGTGGTCATATGCAATGATACAATGAGATCACGGGTCGGGGCTAAGCCCCGATCCGCCCCCCTTTCCGTTTAACACAACACTCAAATTTAAATAAAATTGCGTTGACATATATGACAAGGAACAATGGTCGGAATGTTGGTTAGCGGAGGTTCATTGGAACGTTGTACAGTGGGGGAGGTCCGGGGCTCAAACCCCATGGACTCCCCGTACCATTTTACATATAACCATGTAAACCAGTCAATGAATGACATGTGGCGCCAATGGATTGGGCCATGTGTCCTCACATCATTGGCCACCAATGACACGTGTCATCTCCTATTTCGACAACCATCAACCAATGAATGCATGCCATGTCATCATTGTACGGTCTGTACGGCCCTTCCATGTCAGACCGTACAGACTGTAAGGATAGGTACAGTCAGCATCTAAGTTTTTTGCCTGTTTGCCTTGACGAACAGATCGCGATATCTTCTCCATACGACGTCCATTTGACAAAGTAAATATACCGCCGGAATCAGGAAGACGAGACAGACGCAATGGAACTGTTTTCGTCACATTCCGAGCACTTTGAAAATTGAGCAAAATTTGATCCCCTGATCAATGGTAATTTTCTACTCGTATCTTGTTCAACCCGACCACTTAATCCAGAGGGATTGGCTAGAGCTTGGGTGTCGACATTCATCTATTTAATGTAGTCTCATAGCTCTTCTATGGGTTTCTCTCACTGCTACATTAGAGTTCATAGTGTGCAGGCAGAAGATGTTATGATTATGACTTGTTCTCAGGTACTAGCTGGGCAGAATGTTGAAGGTGAATCAAAGTTTTAAGAACAAGATGAAGTGTAGCTTCAAGAAGAAGATATTTGTCTATTCATCAACAACGAACAATAATCTGTCAATGATGCAGATTGCTCAAAATATGTATCAGAATTGTTGAGTGAATGTGTGCCTCCTGTTCTACATCATTTGGCTGAATTAAAAGACCATCCTTATGAATAGATTGTTGTCATAAATGATGATGAAGCTTTGAACTTAAATTAAATGGAGATGCAATCTCCCACTTGGCTTGAGAGTGAAAGGCGAGATAGCATGGATGTTGAAGTGACTGAAGCTAAAGTGTGCACTGAAGGTTGCAAATAAGTTATGTCTTTTCGTTGTCGTAAATTTAATTTTGAAGAAAATGTTAATGAAGCAGGAAGAAATTTCCATGTATGCTGTCACTAGCTGACACCTATATGAATTACTCCTCCTTTGGGCTTGGAATGACTATTAGGTCTTGATATTGTATTCTTTTTTAAAATACCTACACAAAGGTGGAAATTATGATGTCTTTCACTCTCTTCCCGTCGTTATTGCCACGTCCAAGACGTCTCTCTTTCCACCTCCAATATTGTCTCTCCCATAGCAACCACATCGCTATTGCCACCTGATGGACGTCATTATTGTGACGTTCAAGAGTGTCTCTCCCATAGCAACCACGTCGGAGCTAATACCTCCTCCCGTCAGTCTTTCCACCTTCAGAACATCTCTCTTGCCACGTCTGAAATGTCTCACTTGCCACGTTTGCAACGTCTCACTTGCCACGTTTGCAACGTCTCTCTTGCCACGTTTGAAACATCTCTCTTTCCATGTTTGCAACGTCTCTCTTGCGACGTTTGAAACGTCATTCTTGCCACGTTTGCAATGTCTCTCTTGCGACGTTTGAAACGTCATTCTTGCCACGTTTGCAACGTCTCTCTTGCCACGTTTGAAATGTCAGTCTTGCCACGTTTGTAATGTCTCTCTTGCCACGTTTGAAATGTCGCAATATAGACAAAAATTAGGTCGTCGAAAAAATGACGTCATGTGAAACGACGTTTGAGGGGGTCTGAGGTTTGTCGGTCTTCCGACAATAGAAAGTGGCAATTGTGTCGAACTCGCTGTTGGAATTTGACCCAAATGCAGTAGCGTCTCTTCTGTATCTTCGGTATTAACTACAGAAATTAATGCATTAAGCTCGAGGCTGATTGGCATTTTCGCTTCCTTACCATAAACCAATGTATAAGGGGACATCCCAGTGATGTATTTTGGAGTCGTTCTACTTGCTCACAATGTATCAGTCAGATTCAGATGCCAATTCGTTTCTTTATTTTCAATGGTTTTCTTTAGTATCTAAACCAATGTTTTGTTTGTAGATTCAACAAGGCCATTACCTTGTGGATAATAATTCGATGATTGACCTATGATAATTCCATATTCTCCACAAAACTCTGTAAACTTTGACTCAATGAAAATCAAACCATTATCCGTGATAAATTTATTTGGGACACCAAATCTCGACAGAATATTATCTTTAAGGAACTTAATTAGCTCTTCAAAATCAGCCTTCTTCAATGCCACTGCTTCTGGCCACTTCATGAAATAATCTATGGCAGTGACAATGTACTTATGCCCCTTTCTAGACTTCGGGTTAATTGGCCTGACAACATCAAGTCCCCATTGGGAGAATGGTTGTTCAAAAATTATAGGTTGCAAAGGCATCACGAATCTCTTCATTTTTCCTGAAAATTATTGGCACGATATACATTTCCTTATTGTGGCATATGAATCTCTTAAAATTGATGGCCAATAGAATTTGACTCTTATTATCTTGTGAGCGGTTGTAGTAGGTGCAAAGTATCCACCGCATATTCCTTCATGGAATTCTCTTATTATTTCTTGGGCTTGATTTTCATCAACGCACCTCAACAGTATACCATCATAATTTCTTCTGAACAATATGTCAGTAATCAACACATATTGATTCACCTTCATCTTCAATATTCTTCGCTCCTTTGGGTTCATGGTGACAGGAAAATGCCAAACCTTAAGTAGAATATAATATCTCCATACCATTCTGATTCATCTAATGGTTCTCCCACTGAAATTGAAATCATTCCATCAACCGAATCTCTGTTCACAATGAGCTTGCATAAACCTTGTTCTTTGATAGATTTTAAAGGTTTGATCTCGATATCATATTCTTATATCTTTTCCAACTAGTTAGCCCATTTTCCTTCACTCAATTGTTGTTTTAGAAGCATATTTACTAGTGATGAGGGAACATAAGCAATAACATGGGAGTTCAATATGTATGTATGGAAGTGCGCCACTGCTTTTACAAGAGCCAAGGCTTGCTTTTCCAATTCTGGGTACCTCAATTCATAGTCATGTAAGGTTTTCCTCATGAAACTAATTGGGAGTTCTTCATATTTGGTATTCTTCTGAGTAATAACAAATGAAACAACAGTCTATGTAGCAAAGGAATAGATGATGAAATCCCTTTGAAAATCTGGACTAATAAGGACTGGAGTTGTGGTGATTTCTCCTTTGATGTTATTGAATGCCTCTTGAGTATTTGTTGTCCATTCGAACCTCTGCTCCTTTTTCAACAAAAAATTGATTGGCTTTACAATACTTGCATAATCAAGAACAAACCTTCACACAAAGTTGATCTTGCCAAAAAATGATTGGACTCCCTTTTTGGATGTCGGGGGATTGAGCTCATTTATTGCTTTAACTCTTTCAGGATCTATGTAAATCCCTTCCTTGCATACAATGTGGCCTAGTAATTTACCTTGAGTTACAACGAACAAACACTTCTTTCGATTTAGAGAGACATCATATAATCTACATCTTTCAAAAAAAATTCTCAAATGATGGATATGATCACCCCTTTCCTTTGAATGCACTGTCGAGTCATCTTGATAGTCTGCCATAAATTTTCCTATCGACCCATTGAATGCATGATCCATGGCCCTTTGGAATTTAGCTCCAACATTCCTTAAACCAAATGGAATCCTAGCATAAGCATATGTCTCCCAAGGTGTGATAAATGACGTCTTTGCCCTATCTTACTCAACCACCAAGACTTGGTTATATCCAGAAAAACCATCCAACATGGACATGCAGGCCAATCCATTAACTTACTGGAGAAGGAACTCCATATTCGGTAAAGGAAAGTTATCCTTTATGCTTGCTTTGTTAAGATATCTGAAGTAAACACACATCTGGATTTCCCTGATCTTCTTTCTTATGATCACAGGATTTGAGAGCCAGTCGGAGTGACTAATGGGATAAATTGTTCTTTCTTTCTTCAATTTCTCTAATTCAATATTTACCAGAGGCTTCAGTTTGGGATTCATCATCCTTATTTTTTTCTTTAAAGGCTTTGCTTCTTCCCTCAAATGAATGATATGTTGGAATATAGTTTTATTGTAAGCTTTCAGATCATCATAGTTCCAAGCAAACACATCAATGTATTCTTTAAACAGGGAAAAATATTGATCAATTTCCTCACTGGTGCAATCAATTTCCAAATTGACATATTTTGGGGAACTGTCAGTTCCAATATTGAATTTTCTTGTTTCTTGCACCTTTCTAATTGAAACTTCTTCAAGGATATTATTAGCATGATCATATTTTGAAAAAAGAGATTTAGATTGTATACAATCTTTAGGGACAATAGATGTGTGATCATCTTTATCATCATCATCATTCAACAAAAAATTGGCCAATTGTTCATCGTTCTCAAACACTTGCAAATATTCAATGTTATCAGGCACAGATGGTCATAATGCTTTTCTACTTGGAAAGATGTTTTTCTTTGGACATTGTCCAGGTTTGACAATGAGGCTACCGAGGCTAATGAATCTGCCTTGTGATTCTTGTCTATGGGAATGAAAGAAATGTTGAAGGAACTAAAAGATTCCATCAATTCGTTAACCCTTTTGAAATATAACTTAAGTATTTCCTTTTTTATTTTATACCTCTGGGTAAATTGATTGATCACCAATTTTGAGTCGTTGGTTACAACTAGATGTTCTATTTTCATTTCTTATGCTAGGATCATCCCTTGAATCAAGGCTTCATATTTTTCTTCATTATTGGTGCATGAAAATTCCAATCTAATAGCATGCAGATGCACAACCTTTTTTGGGCTCATAAGAACAATCCCAACTCTATTCCGAGAATTTGAACAAGCTCCATTGAATGACATCCTCCAATAGCCTTCAAACATACATTCTTGGTTCTCTGTGTCTTGAAATTGCTCTAGGATTTTGTTATGCTCTATGTCTAGGATAACATAGTTTCCAATCTTAGCATCTATATAATCCTCCATCAATTCATTGTCCTTCTTCTTGAAAGATAAGGGTTTTCTAGGTTCACGGGGTACTTTAATCATTGATCCTTCTTTGTCTGGCAACATCATACAACTTCCATATTTCATTATATATCCCCCGATAATATATGTCCAATATCTGCCCAACACTACTCCATATGTTGTAGGAAGGTCTACCACAATAATGTTGAAAATTGTGATAATATGGGGGGTTGTCGTAATCCAAGCATAAAAGTCCTTGATCTCGCCATAAGCTGGTACTTTTCTAGAATCAATTGTGTATATGCTTTCACTAGTTTCATAATACTTGGTGCAATTCATGCTTAATGCCTCCATGACCGCCAATGACATGATATTTTTGGTTGCGCCAGTGTCAACTAAGCAGTTGTGAAGTGCAACATCATGATTTTCAATTGAAATATAAAAGGGAGGAATTTTACCTCTCAACTTGGTGGTTGGTTGGTTCTGACCTTGTTCTGGACTGGTAACAACAACTTCTACTATCTTAGATGGATCATCCAATAATTTCAAAATGTTTTGTCTTTGCTGGGGAATCTTCACCACTTCTGTAAAAGGAAAATGTATCCTTAATTTACTTAAGTCCTCTACGACATTATATGTCATCTAAGTGGAGTTTGACATCAAGTGTTACCTTTTACTTCCATTTCCATCCATCACTTTCTCACTTGAAACTTTTTCACTTGCTTTTTATTTTTATTTTTCTTTTTGCTTTTCCTTGTTAGAGTCACCTTTATTCTTGGGTCTATTTACAAATCCTCTTGTCTGGGAGAAATTTTCTTGCGAGTTGGGATCGTCGTCGCCATCCTCAAATATAAACATGGATGTCTCGCACCCGTCCATCTGTACAGTTTCAGAGCTTTCATCAGGTGAGTAATAATTCTCTTGCTCAACCATTTTATCATCATATATATCGTCCAAAACAACTGCATTAGGGGTTGGTTGTCTAGGGACCCTTAGCCTCTGTGTATTATTCATATTTTAAAACCTTACTCTGTTTTCTTAGGGAGGATTACTTCCTTACTCTAGGATCGACATCCTTGGATTTTCCACATAATTATCTCCCCTTCTAAGTCTGGTTATCTCATTCTTCATTTTCTTGATAGTTCTATTCATTTGTGCAATTTCACTTCTCTGCTTAGTTTCTTGTGCCGCCACAAGGTCTACCTTCACATCTGGTATGGTTCCCTTGAAACATTCTCCTCCCATTATTTGGTTCTGAGCCGGTCTTGGATTGAATTATTCGTTCTTTCTTGAACTGGAGGCTCATCGATTATCTATACTTAATTCTCCAAGATGCCTTTAATTTTCCTAGTATAATGTCGAGGTCTGCACCCATTTCTATCATGATTTATTCCATCTCAGTAGCTTTGGTCATTGCCTCCTCCAAGGTATCCATTTGGGAATTCCTGATAACATATTTCACATTTGGAGGCATCGCATTTTTATAACAACCAAGTACAGCTGGGTCATTTGGTCTTTTATCTTCTGGAATCTTACTCAAGGTTTTATTGAACCTGAGAATAAAATCTCATATTCTTTTATTCTTCCTCAAACCAATTTGGGTGAAATCAGTGAGAAGGGTATGATAAGAAATCAGAGGGGAGAAAATAGTTAGGAACATGGGCTCGAGGTCATTAAAGGAGCGAATCGATCTACTAGGTAATGTTGTATACCATTCATACGCTCTTCCTGATAGGGTTTGCAGAAATAACCTTACCATGACATCATCATACTCAACACGGTAAAAATTGCAAACATCAAGGAACAAATGAAGATGCCTTTTTGCATCAATTTCTCCGTCTCCAGAAAATTCCTTTAAGGTTCCCTTAGGGAGAGCATGAAGATCATGTTTCTCACCTAGAATATTTAGAGGGGAATATCTTACCCTCCTCCGGTTTTCAAATTCTCGGATTCCATGATTTATTGTAGCATCTATTCCACCTCCTTGTCTCTTCTCATCCTGTGGTTGTTCATTTCTTTCTACCATATCCGCATGACTTCCTCTTCTTGGAATACAAAGTTGCTTAATTTTACTTATGGTAATGGGTCCTTTGTATTCTTCCAGCTTCAATCTTGACCATGTGCTTGTGCTTATCTAGCTAACCTTTGATTTCTTCATTCTTGTCGCTCTTCTCTCCTCTGTCTCCGGAGAGAAGAGTGAAAAGACTGGCTTCACCCAAAGACTCTCAAAAGCTTGTGTGCATTTCTGGGCTTAACAAGTTATTATCACAAGTTTGTTAAGAATTATGGAAAATTTGCGGCACCTCTCACTGCACTCCTTACAAAGAATTCTTTCACTTGAACTCCAGCAGCTGCTCAGGCTTTTCAAACCTTGAATATGTCCATGTGCGCCACTCCAATCTTGGCCCTTATTTATTTCACAAAGACCTTTGTCCTAGAATGTGATGCTTCAGGGAAAGGAATTGGCATTGTCCTTATGCAAGAGGGTCGGCCTTTGGCCTATACCATCAAACAATTGTTTGAACGAAATTTGGGCAAATCAATCTATGAAAAGGAAATGTTGGCTATTCTACATGTCATTGATCTATGGAACCCTTATCTATTGGGGCAACTCTTCCAAATTAAGATAGATCATCAAAGCCTTAAGTATTTTGTGGAACAACGCATTTCCTCCCCAGAGAAATAAAAATGGGTGACTAAGCTCTTTGGATATGATTATGAGATCATTTACAAGAAAGGAAAAGACAATGTGGTTGTAGATGCATGTTCCTGAAAATATGAAGATGAAGGATCCCTTTTTCTTCTCTCCTTCATTGTACTAGACTGGCTCCAAGCCATTTGCTAGGAATAGCTACACAATCCCAAAAGTTTGCATCTGATACAACAATTGGAGTCCAATTCTCCAGTTTCCCCATGGTACTCTTGGCTCCATGATGAGCTTCGATACAAAGGCTATTTGTATTTAGGTAAACAGTGAAAACTTAAATCCACGGTACTTTTTGAACTTCATGCTACACCCACAGTTGGGCACTCCAGGTTTACCAAAACCTATGATAGGGTCAAACGTTATTTTTTCTGGGATGGTATGAAACAAGATGTTCATAATTTTGTAGTTGAATGTGATGTGTGTCAACACAACAAGGGCGAAATAGTCAAATCTCCCAGCACACTACAACCGCTTTCGATTCCACCTACTATTTGGAGGGATATCTAAATGGATTTTATTACAAGCTTACCTAAATCAGGAAATAAATTAGTCATCATGGTGGTAGTTGATCGCCTTTCCAATTATGCTCATTTATGTGCTCTTCAAAACCCATTTACAACATCCATTGTGGCTCAAATTTTCATGGATCAGGTCTTCAAGCTTCATGGCATGCTGCATTCTATTATTTCTGATCACAACCCAACTTTCACCAGCAATTTTTGGCAAGAACTGTTCAAGCTACAAGGCACCCAATTGCATCTCAGTAGAGCTTATCTTCCCCATACTGATGGTCAAACTGAATTTGTCAACAAGTGTTTGGAAACATATTTGAGGTGTTTTGCATCGGAAAAGAAAAATCAGCGGGCTCAATGGTTACCCCTAACTGAATGGTGGTACAACACTTCATACCATACAACTACCTGCATGACTCCTTTTAAAGCGGTATATGGACAAAATCCACCTTCAGTTCTTTCATATTTACCATGTGTCTCAAAGGTCTAGGAGGTTGACCAAACCCTTATAGTTTGAGAGGCTATTCTCCGTACCCTCAAAGAGAATTTGGTAATGGACCAGAATCGCATGAAGCAACAACTAGATCAAGGTTGCTATGAACGTCAATTTGCAGAAGGGGATCAGGTGTTTCTTCGACTGCAACCTTACAAGAAAAATTCCCTCAAGGACGACCATTGTCAGAAGATGGAACCCAAATTGTATGGTCCTTATACCATTCTCAAGCATCTGGGACAAGTGGCCTATCAATTATCTTTGCCCAGTCATTCTAAGATACATCCTGTTTTTCATGTTTCATGCTTAAAGAAGGTGATTGGAACTAAGTGCCAAACTCAAACCAACCTTCCTGAGTTGGATGAAGAAGGATCCATTTGGCTACAACCACAAGACGTTTTGGACCAGTGTGAGCATTGTCTGTGTGAGTGATCCATCAAGGAAGTGTTAGTCCAGTGGAAAGATACAACTCCAGCAGATGCCACTTGGGAACCATCTACCATTCTGTAGCAATTTCCACATCTCAAGCCTTGAGGACAAGGTTGTTTTTAAGGGGGAGGACATGTTAGGGACCTAACCCCTCACGTAGGTAGAACAATATATTCAGATGTAATAAAGGTCAATATTAATAAGGCCTTGCAATAAGATAGAATAAGTCGAATGTAAGAAAACCTAATAGAAGCTTCTGCTTCTAGAAGGATCTTCCTCTAGATGGTTCTTTTGATAGACATATTTAGTATAAATAGGAGTCAAGGGTATGAGAACCCTAGCTTGGATATTATTGTAATAGATCTATGCTCGACTAGAGGTTTCCCCTTCGAAGAGGCAAGTGAACATTTCTCTCAGAATCAAAGTGCTCTTTTTGGTGTTATTCTGATGTCATTTCAGTGTTATTCTAGTGTTGATCTAGTTATATTGTTGTTTATCTTCCATTTCTAGCATTTTATCTTTGTTTTGCATACTTTTTATATATGGAATATTACAAAAAGGAAACAAAGGAACCCTCATTATTTACAGTCACAGTCACCTAGGAGTCCTTCAGAGATGCTATTAAGGAACAATACTACCTTGTTGGAAGTTATGACGACTTGTACACAAAATGGACCATGTTGCAGCAGGAAAGAGACCAAGTGGTGCCCGAGTTCACAAATATCTTCCATACCTTGTGCACCAAGTTGGGTATCAAATATTTTGAGAGACATTTGGTGCTCAAGTATCGCAGTGGTCTACATATATACATCCAGGCTGAAATGGATTTTATGGACATCTCATCCTTGGCGTGGCCTACCAATATGTCGTCAAAATTGAGCAGAATCTCAAACAAAAGAGGTGACAATTTGGGTATGGGAACCCCTCACACCAAAATCCATGAAAGGGCGGCCCCAACCCGAAGAAGAAAGGACAGAGCAAATATGGAAAGCCTCAGGACAACTAGTCCAGGCCACAAGCAAAGAAGGACATCGGAAAGACAAAGAAAGATACTGGGAAGTGGTGCGAATTCCATAAGAGCCCCTGGCATAACATTGTTTATTGTCGTTTGAAGAAATTGCTGGTGGCTGAGGTGAAAGCCTTTGAATCAGGTGTGGGTTCCGAATCTAAGTCAGAACCAAAAAGGGGGAGACGAATCATAGACGCAGAACCCAGTGCTACCGTTGCTACCACCAAGCTCCATCCTGGTGAACCAGATGAGCCAAAGGAAGGTGAGTGCCTTTTTTGTTCACAGATGTGGGTGAAGGGTACCCTGTTACATTTCATCGTTGATAGCGGTATCTAGAAGAACCTCATCTCAGCAGAGGTTTTCAAGTGCCTCACCCTGCTGAAAACGCCGCACCCACAAGCCTACACAATCGGATGGCTCTGCCAAGGAAGTGACATCTGCGTCAACCAACAATGTCGCATGTCATACGACATCAATCCCCTCAAAGATGAGATATTGTGTGAAGTTTCCCCTCTCGAAGTTTGTAATGTTCTTTTGGGCCAACCATATTTATGGAAACATCATGTTGTATATGAGTCTAGGCCTCACAATGTTATTATTACTTTGAACAAGAAATTGTACAAGATATCCAAGGCAATCCCACCCAGTGCTATTTCATTGATCTCTTCCAAGAAATGTAGAAAGGTCATCTCTCAGATAGGGAAGTTTGTCTTCTTCATGATTCTCTCTCAGAATGAGCGAAAGATCACAACTACATCCAAGTTCTTCACAACCAACCTCTCCACACAGCATAATCAAGTGGATAAGGTCGTAGAAGAATACTTAGATATCTTCTCCTCACCTACTGGGGTACCTTTGCACTGTCAGGTCAAGCACCCCATCGATCGGACCCCCGGTGCACCGTTTCCCAATGGACCAGTCTACCACTGCTCTCTGTTAGAGAATGAAGTGATCAAGATGCAGATCTAAGAACTGCTCCACAAGGGGCACATTTGTCCCAGCTCATGACCTTGCGGGAGCTCAATCGTGTTGGTACAGAAGAAAGATAGAACCTGGCAACTTTGCATTGATTATCGGGCCCTGAATAAAATCACAGTCATAAACTAGTACCCGATTCCTTGAATCGACGACCTCCTTTATCAACTCATTGGGGCCAAATACTTCAGTAAGATTGATCTAAAGTCTGGCTACCACCAGGTCCCAATAGAATAGACAGATGTATGGAAGACCACCTTCAAGTCAAAGGAAGGTCTTTTTGAATGGTTAGTCATGCCCTTTGGTTTGACAAATGCTCCAACCACTTTCATGAGGATGATGAACAATATTCTGCGACCATTCACCAATAATTTTGTAGTGTTGTATCTGGATGACATCCTCATTTACAACAAGACTTGGGCAGAACACTTGCAACATATTCAATAGGTTTTGCACACCCTGTGGCAACACCATCTCTACGCCAACTTGGGAAAATTATCCTTCAACATGGACATGGTTCATTACCTGGGCTACATCATTGATCAACATGACATACATGTGGATCTAGCCAAAATTAAAGTCATCTGTGACTAGCCAGCCCCAACCACACTCACTGAGCTTCGAAGCTTCTTTGGCCTTGCCAATTTCTACCACAGGTTCGTGTTGGGATTCTCCCATATTGCATGGGCCCTCAGCCAAGTAACCAGGGGTGGTGGTAAGGAGAAATTTGTGTGGGGTTGGTCCCAACAATAAGAGTTCGATGATTTGAAGTAGCGTTTATTCTCAGCCCCAGTAATTTCACTATCGGACCTGCAAGAACCCTTTGAGATTGAGACAGAAGCTTCAGACTATGTTGTGGGCATCGTTCTCACTCAGCACAACCACCCCATGGCATATCATAGTGAGACACTATCAGATGTTGTCCATAAGTACCCTACTTACGACAAAGAAATGTACTCCATTGTGCAAGCCTGCCCCCAGTTGAGACATTACATTCTTGGGAAGGATACAGTCATCCACACTGATCATAGGCCACTACAGTTCATGCAGACACAAGGAAAATTACATAATGACCGCCATCAGAATTGGTCCATGTACTTGCAGAAATTCCACCTCAACATCAAGTATAAAATGAGAAGCACCAACCGCATCGTTGATTGCCTCAACAGACTGCCAGTCATGGTACTCACCACAGTGATAGAATCTTGTGGCCATGAGACCTCTGGATGGCCCCAACTCTATGAGACAGACCCGAACTTCACCACCACCTAGCAAATGTTGGGTGAAAACGTAGTTGCCGTTAATTTCCATCTTCAGGACGAGATGTTGTGCTATCTGGGCCATATCTGTGTTCCATCAAGTGAGCGAGTGAAGATGATATGTGAATCCAACTACAGTCGGGTGGTAGGACACTTCGACATCTAAAATACAGTGGCAATGATGCAGAAACATTTCTACTAGATAAAACTTCCACATGAGGTAAGAAAGTATATCAGGTCTTGCATTGCCTGCGTGATTGCCAAACCAACCACTAAGAAACAGGGCATGTACACCCCTCTACCTACTCCTGACAGGCCATGGGAATCCATATCAATGGACTACATGTCGGGCCTCCCGTCCACCAAGACAGGCAATGACTGTGATTTTGTGGTTGTGGATTTCTTTTCTAAGATGGCGATTTTGGTTGCCTGCAAGAAGAGCATCATAGTAGAGGCCACTGCCAAGCTCTTCTTTGAATGAGTCTGGGTAAATTTTGAAATCCCACAAAACATTGTCTCATATCGAGACAGTTGATTTCTCAGCACATTTTGGTTAATCCTCTGGTCGCTGCTAGACACCAAGCTCACCAAATCCACGACCTTCCACCCCTAGAAAGATGGCCAAACCGAGGTCGTAAATCGAATGATCATGCATATCCTGTGCATGTATAATTCCAATCACCCCCGCACATGGGATGAGGGTCTCCCCTATGTTTAACATAGCTACAATCGAGCCCTTCATAGCTCAACCGGCCATAGTCCCTTTCAGGTGGGGTTGGGATTCCAACCATTGGGTCCCATAGATGTTGCACTACCCCTTGTGGTCACCTCATCCGACTCATCTCCTGCTCCAACTAAAGTTGACAAATCCACCCGGTTCATTGAGCGAATCCAGGACATCCGCCAATAGGTTTAGGATATCCTACAGAAGTCCAATGACAAGTACAAGTAGCACCATAATCAACATCGAGTGCCACATAAGTTTCAAGTGGGCGACAAAGTTTGGTTGCACTTGAAGAAAGAGCGCCTTACAGGACCCCATCAGAAGCTTCGCCCACTTCATTATGGGCCATGCACCATCACCAAGGATGTGGATGATAATTTTTTCGAGCTCAACATTCCTCCTTTCCTTGGCTTGCACCTAGTGTTCAACGTGGATATCCTTCAACTGTATTTCCCACCATTATTGGACACCTCAGAGATAGTAGAAAAATTGAAACCAACATAGTTCAACCCTGACTGCATACAAAAGGCATCCAGTGATCATATTGTGGAAAAAAAATCAAGGGCACTTGTGAACAAAGGATCCATCTTTATCGAGTTGTCAAAGCAGGACAGCTCCTACACCAAGGCAAGTGGCTCACCCGGGGCCAAATTCAACAGAAATTTTCTCATTTGATGGGTGAACTAGATGCAATGGAGACCATTGCTTCCTAAGGGGGGATTATTGATCCAGATGGATTTCGGTGGCCTCCCACCAATTCCAACTGTCTCATTTTGGCAGTTTTCCAGTTTGGCAGTTTTTTCCCTAGTTTTCGGGTCCTTTACTTGTGGGGTTGTTTTGAGGCCCTAAACAGTGTTTTTTAGGGCTCACCACAGTCTAAATAGACCTTTCCAATGGGATATCGTGCGCCTAAAACAAATATCATATGCAAAATTTATGACCTCAGGAAGTTGATGTACTAACTTACCCAAACGGGGCCCACATGACTTTTGGTGATTCGTCTCCTAGGGTTAGGTTTTTTGGATGTATAGGGTTTTTCACATTCCTGTTTATTGTAAAAATGCCTTCATAGCCTCATTGTAATGATCTTCTTGCAAATGAGCACAGCCGTCACATCTCTTCTCAAAGACAAGCCGCCACCATTCTAGCAAGCTTGTTTCCGCTGCATTTTACAGTTTCATCTTATTTCCTTATTGAATAGAAACCAATTTTACTGTATATCTGTTATTATGTGTTAAGCATCTTTTGATAATAATCTGTATTCATTTCGTTCTGCAAATATATTCTGGATCAAAAAAAGCATCAGTGATAGGTGATTCTAGCGGAAATATATATCAAGAAAACAAAGCTTAGTTCCACACAAAGGCAATGTTAATAACATCATGTATTCAATTACTACATAAAACTCTCTTGAAATTTTTATAATTCTAAAATTTATTCCAAATAAATTTAAAATTAAAAAAGTGCAATGAGCTATGTATACTTCCTTGGAAGTTAATAAGAAGTTCAATTTGTTTCCTTCTAAATGAAAAAACTAACGGGGATTCACTAGGTTACCTCAAACATTGTGCTTTGGTCTTGTTGACAGTGTTTATTTAATCAAGTAACCCTTAATCAAAAGCTCAAGACGTGGGTTTTGTTGACTGTATCGTCCAGAAACTCAACCGCGTTGTCAACATCATTGGTTACATGACAACTTATTCCAATTCAATTGAGGTATTTAATGTTACATCGAAGCACACGAGGCTCACTTTCTCCCACTGAAATTGTGCGATGCAAATTCACAACACAAGAATAGGAATGACACCAAAAAAATCATCTATCATTTTCAACTACACACAAGGCCATATCAGCTGTCAACATTTAATGCCAGACTCGGTACACGATATCTGAATGGTTCTTGAGAAAACTGTGGTTCGTCATTAGTCTTAGCTTCGAAAGGGTATATTTGCAGTGATGTCTCAAATTGTCATCCCACATGTGAGCCAATTTCGAGTACGAACAATATTAATAGACAACCACTAGACCCTGGAGTCTTGTGTTTGAATCATGTTGCATCAAACAAACAACATTCAAACATTGCTATTTAATCCCAGGCTTCATCATAACTATAGATTCTTAAAAATCTTACTTGCTTCACAATACAATCCATAGCGTCGACAGGTCGCATCAAATCGATGGAGTAAAAACCACAGTTGGGTGTAAACTCTACCGACTTAAACATCAATCGACGGATAGAACATTAATTTAACCTCGAAGCCATATAGGATATTAACTATCTCATTAATTTAAATTTTTGAAAAACGTGAAGGCTCCAATAATGCTTCAAAGTTACCACCCAACGAGTTGTTTAAAAAATGCTTTATTTTATATATTAAAAATTAATATTTTTTGTTTGTTATGTTGAACATTAGGTTTGATGCATAAATTTTTATGTCAAACTAAATTAATACACTAGTCAACCCTGAGCAAATGCTATATACTTCTCGGAGGTGGTATAATAAGACTTTAATAAGTTAAAGAAAAAACAATTTGTTATTTTCTTGAATTTTCAAAAATGCATGGCTTCGTATTCCCATGGATAAATAGGTATTACAAGTTTTCATGTAGACCAAATTGCTTCACCATGCTATAAGCTTTTGGAAGCACATTCTTTCACCTTATAGGGTTGAAATAATATGCTTCACCACATTGGTTATCTTTTGGAAACACAATATTTCACCTTCTAGGGTTGAAATAATATAATATGTCAATTAGATTATGGTCCAATGGGTCAACTTAGCCACATTTCATTTTTCTTAATATGCATGAAATTTCTAAAAGGACAAAATTCAAAATGTAGTGATTAATAATCATCAGGGTAATTTTGTAAAGTTAAAAGTAACTTAATTGTTAAAAAAATCACCATATTCAAAAATTATAAAAAATATATATAATATAGGAAAAACAAATACAAATATGAAAATTAAGTCCATTACAATTTAGTGAATATTAAAGTGTAACATGAACTGACACATAATAGAAAGGGGTGTGAGATTTAAGCAATGATGTTGGCAACTTTAAACATGTATATAATAGTTACATGGATTCACATGGTCTAAAATGTAACCATGCATAATGCAAATGACATACACTTTGAACATCTTATCTTCAACCCAATTGATAAGGGGTATTAAAAATTGAATTTTTATTGGTGTTCAACAAAACATTGGGAGGAAAGCTTTTATAGATTCGCTTTTATGGGTTTTTTTTATAGGTTTAGTTCATTTTAGAGAAAAGAAAAATCCACGATAAAGTTGTACAACTTTACTATAGTAAACTATCCATTCCCATCATTTTTTTTGTTCATTTAAATCAAAATGCTAACATAAAGGAAAAGTTGATAATGTATGTTTTCACAGGATTCAAATATAAAGGAAATTAGTTTTTCAAACTAGTTGTAATGGGTCTTCGTTCATTCACCCCATTTAACCACAAAGCCATTAAGTCCTTAGCACACTAACTCCATAAATCTAAACTAAACATAAACCACTAATCCACTAACTCCAACCCACTACCATGAACCACTTAATATCTAGAACCCATTACCCTTTCAATCAATAACCCAAAATAACTCCAACCACTAATCTATGAACCCCCTCATCACAGACCCACTAACCAGCACTCCCTTTGTTGGAATATATTATATTCCTTGGAAGGTAATAATGTATTTGTATTATGTCAGAAGTTGTCCACAATCTTATGTAAAAGAGTATAAAACAAATATCCCATATTTATTATGAAATAGTTTACTCTTGGTAGGAATATTATATAAAGAGATGATAAAAATGAGAATTATATTATCCCACATGCAATATGTGAGAGTAATTCCTCCATATCTCTTGGTATATAATAATACCAAGAGTGCCTCTTAAAGCACAATAACATGTAATCATCATCTTGTGTTCTCAAGCATTCTTATATATGTGTATGGGGTAATTGTAACTGTGGAGTTTCTTTCTTGTAAGATTGAAGGAGATTTATGGAGATAATAGAAGACAACCTTCCTGTGGATGTAGCCCAATTGGGTGAACCACGTATATATGGTGTATTTTTTTTCCTTTTCTCCTTTTGTTCTTATTATGTTTGATATGTTGTTGGATTCATAGATAGGAGGTTAGTTTACTTATCTTTCTATACATGTGATTTCTCACATGGTATCAGAGTTTGGTTGCTATGATCTACCACATTCTATAGTTTTATACAACATAGTTGTCTTCATATTTTATTTTGGGCACTACTATTTTTTGTATATTTTCCATCAAATATAGTAACCATTAGGCTTCTCTTTAGATCTAAGCATGATTCTATATGTTTGAGTTTTTTTTTTTTTTTTTTTTTAACTCTAACCCCTATTTTGTATATTTTGTGCAGGAATTATTTCAAGGGTTTCTTGATTGTTTTTCTGTATATCTATACAAAAAATTGATTT
>ML793872.1:337442-349270 GCA_009831015.1 Picea engelmannii | reverse complement strand
CTTCAATGAAGTCTCTCCACCACCTAAGTCTATTGAACCTCATGTTACCTTGAATGTGCCATTGTCTCCTGATACACCTATATATGTTAGCTCTTCTTCCATCTATGTGCCTACTATTGATTTGAGTTCACCCTCTTCTTCAATTATTCCACCTGGATATCCTGAAGTACTTAAAGTAACTTATGTTGCTTCTCCTCTTCCTATTTGGGCCTGAAAACTCTTAAATCCACAGGTAGTGAGATCGGTCATCCTTCTGATACTCGTAGAAATAGATCTAACTTTTCTCTTATGACCAAAGTATTAGCCACATATGATCCTACTACTTATGCTCAAGCTAAGGGTCAACCTCATTGGGAACAAGCTATGACTACTAAGTATGAATATTTAATAAAGAACAAGACATGGACTCTTTTTCCCCTTCCTCCGAGAAATAACTTAATTGGTTGTAAATGGGTATGTAAAACAAAGTTTACTATAGAAGGTTAGATTGAAAATTATAAAGCAAGTTTAGTTGCAAAAGGTTTTAATCAACATGAATGTATTGATAATGCAACTTTTGCTCATGTTGCTAAAATGAATAAAATAAGAACCAGTTTATCTCTTTCTTCATCTTATAGATGGGAAATACACCAAATGGATGTTAAAAGTGTTTTTTTGAATGGTGATCTTAATGAAGACATTTATATTCAACAATCCCCTGTCTTTGTTACTGCTAAAAATTCTGACTTAGTACACAAATTACACAAGTCTTTGTATGGTCTCAAGCAGGCACCAAGGGCTTGGTATAATAAAATTGATGCACATTTCTTGAAGAATGGTTTCAAGTGGTGTATATCTGATCCAAATATGTATGTTAAGGACTTTGGTGATAATTTCTTCATTATTCCCTTATTTGTGGACGATCTTATTATCACTAGCAACCAACTTTTGTTAATTCAAAATATCGAAAATGATCTTCGAAAGAAGTTTGAGATGACATATATCTGCATCTTGCACTATTTCTTGGGTCTTCAGATCTAGCATATGGCCAATGGTATTTTTCTCTCTCAGCCGAAGTATGCAACATATTTATTGATTCATGTCCATATGAGTGATTGTAATCCCTCTCCCACACCATTTCAGTCTGGTGTTAAGTTAACTATGGAATATACTACTCCTCTTGTTGATGCTACACTGTATCGTCAGCTTGTGGGCAGTTTGTTATATTTGACACAAAGCAGGCCTGATATCTCTTTTTTCGTTAATCTAGTTTCTAGGTTCATGCAACATCCTCATGAAATTCATTGGCAGGCAGCCAAGAGAATTATGCGATACTTAAAAGAGATAGTTAATTATGGTGTATTTTATTCGAGCAGTGCTCCAATTTCATTTCTTGGTTATACATATTCTGATTGGGCAGGTTATAGTTCAGACAGATGGTCTACTGTAGGTTATCTATTTCAAATTGGTTCAAGTCCAATTTCTTGGTTCAGTAAGAAGGTGAACACTCTTGCATTATCTTCTTGTGAAGCATAGTATAAAGCAGCCAAAGAAGCAACTAAAGAAATGTTATGGTTATGCCATCTTCTTAAATAGATTGGACTGATTCAGAAATCCTCCACAGATTTGAGATGTGACAATCAAGGTGCCATACAACTTGCTTATAATATAATATATCTCTCCAAGACAAAACATCTTGATCTCGATGCACATTATATTTGAGATCTAGTTGCAAATGGTACTATCTCTCTCGCATATTGTCCTATTGAGCAGCAAGAAACTGATATCTTCACCAAATCCATGTTAAAGGAAAAATTTGTACATCTTCTCTCTTTGTTGGGTATGAGGGAAGTTGTCATAAGGGGGAGCATTAGTAATGACTCCTTCCTCCATTAGTGTGGACTTTTCTCCCATCCATTATTAAAGGGGAGTGTTGGAATATATTATATTTCTTGGAAGGTAATAATGTCTTTGTATTATGTCGGAAGTTGTCCACAATCTTATGTAAAAGAGAATAAAACAAATATCCCATATTTATTATGGAATAGTTTACTCTTGGTAGGAATATTACATAAAGAGATGATAAAAAGGAGAATTATATTATCCCACATGCAATATGTGAGAGTAATTCCTTCATATCTCTTGGTATATAATAATTCCAAGAGTGTCTCTTAAGACACAATAACATGTGATCATCATCTTGTACTCTCAAGTATTGTTCTATATTTGTATGGGGTAATTGTGGAGTTTCTCTCTTGTAAGATTGAAGGATATTTCTAGCGATAATAGAAGACAACCTTCTTGTGGGTGTAGCCCAATTGGGTGAACCATGTATATCTGGTGTATTCTTTTTCCTTTTATCTTTTTGTTCTTATTATGTTTGATATGTTGTTGGATTCATAGATAGGAGGTTAGTTTAGTTATATTTCTATACCTATGATTTTTCACACCCTCTAACCATTCATCCACTAACTCACAATCCCTGTAATCATTGATCAACCAACCAACTAATATGCTTGAATCACTAACCCATTAATTCCCTAACTACTATGACCGACTATGCTACTTGATTATAGTCGAACATGATAAACAACGGTGGAATATAGTTATCCATGATTGATGCTACTAATCCACTAACCCATAAATATGCTACAAATTCATTAATATATTTTTGAAAGGTTTTGAAGACTTCAATTTACACTTGTGACATTGTCAATCATTATTAACACCTAAATCTATCCAATTCTACTTCAACTTTTAAAGGCACATGGAGTAACATGACTTCTTTTTTATTTTATTTTTACTTTTAGATTATGCATTGAAGTAGTACATTATTACCAATTTTAAATGTTTTATAATTACTTTATATTTTAATTTTATACTACAGATAGATAGTTAATACATTAAAACATTTCTAAATAATAGGTTAGTTGCCATTATGACATACAAAGACATGAAACTATCATAACTTTTTACCACTAGTTGGAATTATGGCATCAAGGAAGTGAAGTTGTCGTAACTTTATTTTATATCCATTGATGCCAATTGTTTGGCAAATGAATGGAAGATCAAAACATCTTGTCGCAATCTAGTCTCCTAAAATAAACATAAATTTACCTACATAACCTTGTGATGTGTACCATGGGTGGTGGGTGGTGTGGTAAGAGATGCATAACATTTTCATTTGTCCCTAGCAGTGATCAAATTTGAACGCGTCCTAGCCCTTCACCGTGTAAGATGTCCCACAAACTTCCATTTACAATGTAGTCGTAGAATAACAATTTGCCATGTGGAGAAAGAGAATATCCATGCAAACTCACAAGATTCTGATGCTTGATGCTTCCAACATTCTCTAACTCAGTTTCAAATTCCCGCAAGCTTTGTGGGTGAGATTTGTATAGTCTTTTAATAGTGACGGGCTTACAGTTCTTAAGAACACATTTATAAACCGTGCTTGTATCACCATAACCAATAAATTTTTTTATGATTAGCATTAAATTTTTTCAAGCTATGCATTTAAATGTTTACTTAGCCTCTATTATGACATTGCTCAAATTATATGTAAATTCTTGTTTCTAAAGGCATTTAAATTCAATCTTATGTCTCTATTTCTAAATGCCCATTTTCTGATCAAAATTTGTTGTTTGTCTTTTCTTCGGCTCCTTTGAATCATAAAGAATGGTGTAGAAGTGGGAATTGTCCATTGAAGTGTCTTGTTATCCAAACCCCGATCAAGCGGTGATTACATATGTCCTTCACAATAAATCACTAAATCATGTCTTGCAAAGTCAGAGAGAAGTTTATGGGAGGACTACCAATAATGAAGCATACTATATTTCCCTTGTTGAAGGGTTGAAGATAGCGAAAAAACATGGTGCCAATGATATTGTTGTCTTCACCAACTCGGAACTGATATGCAACCAAATGAAAGGAATTTATCAAGTTCGAAAAGACAATCTGAAACTTCTTCATAGAGAAGCAAGAATTGTTGTTGCTCAGTTCCACTCTTTTACAATAACTTACCATGTGGATATAAAGAGGATGTTCAATGATCTACTATCTGGAGCAATGTCAACTATAGGTGGGGGTGTCAAAAATGACTTGGTGTCGACATCTACTCCAACAAAATTCATTCATGGACATCGATATAGATCCCCAATGTGTGGATTTTTTCTTGTTATGATTGTTATTGTGTCTTTCATGGGATGGTTGGTTCACTAGTAGAGAATGGAGAAATTTATCCATGTTGACTGTTCTTTGTGCTAGGTTCTATGTGTTTGTTGTGAATAATCCCACATGTATAACAACTTTGAGGCAAAGGTGGTTAATGAGGCATTATTGTAACAAAATTTTTGTTAATACAGATGCTTCTTTGTGTTGCAAGTCCTTGAGTTGATGTGATTGTCTATTATTATTTCTTTGGCACTCTGTATAAAGGAACTTTTAAGAGTCCTTCAAGAAGATGCTTACACTGAAAACTTTCAGCCATAAATGAACTCTCTGATATAATACCACTAAAATTTTCCACCCTGCTTTAAAAACTAATACCATTATTATTGGTTATTATTTGTCTCGTCATAAGTTTTTCCAAAGTAATTCTTATTGTCTAATATATTGTTAACAGAGGGATTTATTTTCTGATATGTGTCATTACATACAAGTTCTCTTACAATATTTTCCATTTATTGGTTACAAACTTACCAAAGAATTATGATAAGCACTAGAAAAATTGTCTGATCAGTGATGATTGTTCAATTTTGACCAGAGTTGGAATCTGAGCACTACACGAAAATACATAATTATTCCAGCCAATATATGAACAAAACCCACCTGAATACATATACAATGTTAGACAATGGAATATGATAAAAAATTTGAGAACATTTTCCAAAACACATGAAATTTGAGTCTTGACTTATGGCAGTCATCTGAATAACTAGTTTCAGATGATGAGCAAAATGTATAATCAAAATCAAACCTATTTTCAAACCATAATCATAAAATATAAATTTTAGTGTTGCATGGGTGCGTGTGTGGGGTTGGTGGCATGAGTAGAAACTTTTAAACTATAGGCATGGCAGCGCATCAATTTGGTTATGTAAAAGAGGTGTGTAGGTGCACAGCTGATGGGTGGTAGAAAAATCGATACACAACTGATATTCAATAACTTTGAAAATGAATTGTAGTATGAACACTTTATTCTTGTCCATGAGTTGTGAATACTGGTTTGAAATGGATTTTGATTTTCTTGTGCAGCCACTGTTTTTAATAAGATTTGTATTTGTTGTAGTAATGAAATTTTGTAGCAATAAACAAGATCAGTTAATTTATTGGTTCAGTGTTAAAAAAAAAATTTCAATTTCTAAAACACACACTTGAATTCCTTCAGCCAAACGAGAAGAGAAAGCATCTCCAATTGGGCATGCATATCGCCAAACAAAATGTATTTCCCAAGTGAAACCGGCTTATCTTAGCACAATCCTTGGTTGCCAAATTAATCTAACAATCTATGGAAGTTATGACAAAATTGAAATAATAGAGTATGCCACAACCACCATGCAGATGGCATTTCTGATTTGTTTGGATACTAGCACACAAACCAGAACCTGCTTCCAACTGTTCATAAATCATTTACTGCACATTGCTTTGTATTGTAGAAGATAAATTTATATTCACTGAATGAGGAAAATTCACTTTGGATTTTACAGAAGAAAATACAATCCAATTGAACAAAGAGGCATGCATAGGATATCTACAATTTCCCATTTGTTTGGAACACACTAGAACCTACCTTCAATTGTTCATAAAAAATTCACTGCATATTACAGTAATATGCCTTGGCATATAACATTTTCTTAGTAGAACGATTTCATAGATGTTCACTTAATGAAGAAACTTCATCCTGAGCTTCTACAGAAGAAATATAATCCAATTGAGTAGAGTATCTGGCATTTCGAATTTGTTTGGAACACATATCAAAACTGGGTCCCCAACTGTTCATATATCTACATTTTCTTAGTCCCCTCCTCATAAGAAATTTTTCTCATTTGTTGATCAATAGAAAAAAGTTCTACATTCACCAAAGAAACGAGTCACAAAAACTCTATCATCCTCCAATCATTTTTTCTTTCTTTTTTGTGAAGTTGAAGAGAATGGTCATATTGAGTTAATTTGGCCAAGTGCAGAAAGAAAAAGCATGACATGACTAGAAGTTCTACATTCACTCAAAAAATGTGCCACCAAATAATACTCTATCATCCTACACGCATCTTTTCTTTCTTTTTGTAAAATTGAAGAGAATGGCCATAGTGAAAGTTAATTTTGCCAAGTGTAAAAAAGAAAAAGCATGGCATGACTAGAAGTTCTACATTCACTAAAAAACGTGCCCAAAAAAATTCTCTCATCCTCCACTTGCATTTTCTTTCTTTTTTGTAAATTTAAAAAGAATGGTCATACTGAAAGTTAATTTGGCCAAGTACAGGGGAAAAAGGGCATGACATAACTAGCCCACGAGAACATTCTGCAGTAGGTTGCCTTTATTTCTGGGTGAGTGATTTTTTCTTTCTGCTACACAGTTTGCATGCCATGTGCAACTCAACTGCAGTCTGTAAATCACTATCCATTTACATACTAGAGTTTTGTTCATCCAAAACCATAGGGAATCAAAGAGACAAATGACAAAAGTCTAAAAGTAACATTCTTTTTTATGGCTATTAACACAGTAGAAAAGATAAGAGATGCAATTGCTAAAACTAGAAAAGGAAAAGAGACACTAGTTTTTAACAATCCAAAATGGCATCAACGCCTTTGAAGCTGTCATTCACATGCATTTTTTTAGACTGAATCAGAATTGAAATTAATGTAAACAGGAAATGCATTTTATACATCATACAATAGATCTGGAAAACTCTGAAATTGGGGACAATGTCTATCTAGCCATAGAAACTTTCAACATCTTTAATTCACGAAATTATGGCTTCTCAGTTTTTATCAAAAAAATATCGTATAATCAACGAAGACAAACACACTAAATAAAGGCAACCTGATGATAGTAGGAGTCCAATTTTCAGTATGATTTTTTGTCAATAAATGATCAATGCAGCTTCTTCCACTCTGAATTGATGACATTGATAGCTAAGCTTCACAATTACCATTCTTATTATATTACAATTGTGTGTCCACATGTATGTTTTACATTGAATAAGATTTGAAATTAATGGAAAGAGGTAAGCATAAAATGTATATTTATTTTTCTCATAAAATGAGAATTGATAAAAATAAAGGGCGAGGTAACTCTCTTGCACATTCACTCTCTTGCAATTAAAATCAAAGTTCTTCTGATGCAAAGGTATTTTTAGTTTGTTTCAGAATTTGTAGTGGAAGAATACTTGATACAAAAGGGTCTGGAATTATTCAAGGTCAGGCATGGAATTTGACAGTCAAACTTGCGCAGTCAAACTAGTGTGTGAAACCATAGTTAAATAATCTGTCCAATTTTTAGAAAAATATGGCAAGATCAACAGGTTGAGGCTTAAATGTCATTATGAGAAAAATAAATATCAGATGCTTGTTGTTCCAATCCATTCATCATGTGCAACAGATTGAGGCTTAAATGTCATTATGAGAAAAATAAATATCAAATAATACAATAATCAAATTATATAAAAATCCCATTCCATTTCTATTATGCAAAGGTTGACTGAGATTTATGCGTATTCTAAGCTAGAGTGCAAAAAGATGGTAAAATGACTAGTGATTTACAATACATTTGCACCATTGTGGGAAACCATACTTCAATATCAATCTCTTCCTATTTTTATAGGAAAATATTTATGAAAAGAACTGGTCAATTGAGCAACAGTCTCCCTCCCACAAACTTAATATGCTTGTCTTCTAGAATAAACTAAAAACTTGGTAAATAAACGTGTCACTAACTTACAATATCCTTCCAAAGCCCTTCCAAATGAGACAAGTCTCTAAATCTTATTACTTCGAGTTAACAACTTGACTCTACCACCTACAGGAAAACAATTGGCTAGTTATCATGGTGAAACAGTAAATCTATCAGAAAACCTTGTTTAAGATAATATTTACTTTAAATCGTAAACAAGTTCTAAGAAAATGTAAAGAGAAAGAATTATTAAGCTCAGTAAATCATGCAAACCTCGATAGCAGAAATCTGGCAAGTGGACTCTGATGGCTTTCCTGAAGAAGCTCCTACATTTGTAATATAACAATGAAATCTTCATTAGAATCCTTATTGGCATATAAAATAATACAGACTTGAAACATAGATTACATCAATTGGGAGCACCATCAAATGTACTTGTAATGGTAGGAAAACTAGAATGACATTACATCCTTCTACGTCCTTGGATTGAAGCCACAGTGGTGGATTGTTGCACCCCTGAAAACATCCACCTATTGCTCCATTTAAAAAATGGTGATGTCTATATATACTAATCTTAACATATTGATCTAAACACTCTACAAAACTCACCTGGGACAATAGAGGATGCATTGTTGGCACAGGGACAGCCCCGCTTATTGAGGTGTGGAAAATGAAATGGTTCATTTTCAGATGCATAATTAGTTTCCAATCTGCCACTTTTGTTGCTTCTTTTGTTTTTCTTTTTAGGGCTAAGGAAGCTCTTCTTCCTCTTCAAATATGTCTCCAAAGCACCCAACGCAATAGTGAAATCATAATCCATGATGTCAATATTGTTGGAATCATCCAACATTCTTTTCACAAAACCAATCAATTGTTGGGTTTTGCTCAAAGTGGAAGGAGGACTATTTCGAAGCAACTCTAAGTAGCCAAACAACTCTTCTCTAGCCAACTGAAGTCCCTCAACATATTGATCAACATTGTCTCTAGCCATAATATTTGTGTTAGCATCTAGATCAAGGTTTGGTGCCTCTATACTTATATCAGGAGGCACATTTTCTGAATTGAGTGTTGGATCTTGGTCCAATAAAGGGTTTGAATCCCCTAAGGAAGAATACAACCAATCCACCTTTATGGCATGCTTACAAATGTTTCCCCGAATAGACCATGGGCAATCACAAGATATAAAATTGGTACAATACCAAGTGACAAGATATTGCTTATTGGGATTAGTTTGACTTCTAAACCACTAAGCGTGATATATACTCTCATGAGGTTTGAAATTACTATCTAGAATTCTTCTATCCTTTTCTGTTGATGATTCAAGCTGCTTCTCTTTCTTGTAGTTGTTCAAATACCCTTCTTTTTTCAAAATTTCCTTGAACCGGTAACAAGGATCAACATTTGTCAAGAGGATATAGAACAACCAATCCATCATTCAAGCACATTTTTTTCTTCGATCGGATAGAAAGTTTTTCTTCAAATAACTATGGTATGACTCAACAACATTGTTTGTCTTAATTTGCATGGGGAAAATCTCGACATCCTTTGACCCACATCCCTAAATATAAAAAACCAAGTTAGTGGAGATATCTCATGTTTATGAAACACAAAAGTGGAAACTCAAGAAAAAGTATGTGAACTTACTAATCTTATCACCAGTAACCCAATTTTTCTGAAAATAGTCCAAAAAATTCTCTTCATTTGAAAATTTTATGAAAAAATGATTGATTTCATTGACCACTTCATCTTTGGAACAATTCTTCATGATACAACCTAGCTCATTGAACATCTCTTTTGCATTTTCTGGACTACTAGCCAAACGATTCACATTTTTTAGCCATTCCCTCCTTACATGCCAAACACACAATATCACTTCGGTCCTTGTGATCCTCCTACCACATTCAATTCATTTTAGGTGAGACAATTTTCGTGTAAATATAATTTACAATGCAAAATAACAAATTTGAAGTTACCTCAAAGCGGCAATTTCAGCCAATGCATCATCAACCATGAAGGCATTCACTTTCCAATCAGGAGGTATTTGATAACACCTATGCATGAGGTGCTCCAACCATAGTGCAATATCCTCTAATGTGTTTCGTGATGCCACCACCCATGCTACTGGCACCCCACTTTGTTGTTCATCGAAGGCCACGAGTATGTACAATTGATACTTTCATATTAAAAAAACATGTGTAGTCCAATTTAGGTCACCAATAATATTGAATTAGCCAACTCAAATGATTATACTAAATCAATCATTGAAAACACACTCACCCCATATTTATTTGTGTTGAATGTTGAATCCATGGCTATTATGCTATTATGCGATAGCCTAACCATGGTATCCAACATCCATTTTGTTTGGATTCTAGCTATGAAAGGGACATCTCCACCATTGGGCTTCTGGTAAAAGAAAAAATCATCCTTTTGTTTTTCATACCAAAGGTTCACACTCTTTTCATCCCTTTTGTTCAACTGGTAGTTCCTCTTCATCAAACGATTGTAGATATTCATAACATATTTTATGCACAAGAAATATTCCCTATCTCTATCTACCATATCCATGTCAACATATTTATTTATGTGCATTTTACACAATGTGTCAATAGGCACTTCCAAAAAAAAAAAAATTCCACGTATGAAACTATGTCCCTTGAAAGCCTTGGCTTATGCTTGTACCTAGACTCACCTGAAGTGTCATGTTTTCCATGACAGGGCCATCCATTCTCATCTTCATGATCATACATGTTATATGTCAAAATTTCTATATTAGGGCTTTGAACCATAACCTTTACTATAAAATGGCACTGACAACCCCTCTTTTGCACAAATAATTGTGTTGTATATTTTCCTCTATTGTCCCATGGGTCATATGAGCAAGCATAATTGCATAAGAAATTGTGAAATGTAAATACATATCAGAAATAATAAAGTGTTATTTTTACCAACAGTTAATCAAGGACTGTTTAAAATACTTACAACTCATATATCAAGGAAGCACTATCCCTTGAGCTTGGGGGTTTGTTTTGTCGGCAAATGAAAGTGCACGAAGCTATTGGATTCTTTTCTTCCCCTCTAATAAAGTTAGGAACTCTAAGTAAATGGATTCTTGCAACTCGATCAATGCTCAAATTGTTTCTATATACTTCAAACCAGACCAAATCTTCATTAGAAAAGATGATCTTGTCTTTTGGGTCTTGCACCGGGAGGTCCATGATAGTCTTCCATTTCTTTACCATTTTGTATCAATGTCTACAAACAATGTGTAAACATATTAGGAAAAATGCAACACTATTCAAAAGATTTGCATTTTAATCCTTCTCTTACAGTTACAAATGATAATATTCTAAAGAGCTCAATTTATTATCATGAGCACACACTCTGCTATATCAAAATATATTTTTCAATTTCAATTTCCAAATCATAGGAAAAGTGAAAGGACAACTAGATTTGTATATCTGCAAAAGGTACTAATCTCACTTCCATTTGGAAAAGGCTAAACGTTACAACATATATTATACAATTTTTTTTTTTGTATGATTGTACTATTAGAGATCTTTAGACATATCTATTTTTATATATTTTTTACTAAACAATGCGATAATTTCCCACAAAATATTTGAGTATGGACATTCAATTATTAGTTATTGTTTCATATTCTTTCATACTGTGAAAATGCAATAGTTTCCCCCCAAAAGTTTATGCACAATGAGTACATGAACGATGTTTAGCTATTTGTTACTCTTTCTTTCTTTTTCGTAATTTTCCCCCTTTTGGAAGTGCTTTAAGAAACATGTCGAGATGGGATGCACTGTGTTATCACTCCAGGAAACTACTTAGGGTTGTAAGCTAAGTATGCCTGGTAACTTAAGAAATCATGAATAATGAAAGTGTGTGGATCAATGGGATAACTGAGGATGGCTAATGAGAAGAACAACTTATCATGCATTCGAAT
>ML793872.1:307906-323084 GCA_009831015.1 Picea engelmannii | reverse complement strand
TAATAGGCTATATTGCTAAATTGTTAATGTTAGGGAACAATTCATTTACGATGGTTAATTGTTAAATTATATTGTTGTTGTTAATGTTAATGGGAACGGTGTTAATGTTAGTGGGAACAATTCATTTACCTATCGTGGGAACAATTCCTTTATATTGTTAAGAAGTCAAATGATTCACTTTTACAAATTGTGTACTATAGATAACCTTGCTAATTGCAATAATGATGGTTGAGTTGTTGTCTTGATTATTGTTGAACGTGCTTAAACAATTGTCTTGTTCCATAATATGATTTCTATTATTGCAAGGTCATGGTAATTTAAAATGAATGTTGTTGTCGGTTATGGTAACGATATCGTAGATTTAATTGTTGGTGGTAAAACATATATAGTGTAATGTTCTTGATTTAAGTACGATAAGTTATCATGAGTTAGTAATGGGGATTGCATTCAATTAACCTTACTTTAATGAGAAGGTTGGAATTGGTAACTTGTCAACTGACGGATATTAAACGAAGTGATTGATCTGTACTAGTTGCCAAATGAGTCATAGGTAAGGCTGATTCTTAGCCATGGGGTGGTTATTGTCAGAGTCCATTCAGACTTGCTCCTTCCGTCGTGGTCGTGGTTTCCTTTAAATATTATTGCACTTGGTGGTAATCATTTCATTGCTTGGTTGTTGTGTTCGTCTTGCTTGCATCTTGTTCATAGTCGGGTTACTAGTTTCTGCCTGAGCAGTCAGTCAGGAGCCTATCTGACCTTCTCTCTCTCCGAAGCAGAGGACTAAGATTAAACGCCCTGCTTTCCTATGCAGAAATAGTAATCTACCATTATGGATTCTTCCTTAGGTCTATGGTCATTTAATGCTTGCAGTTGTGCGCCTTATGTCTTCTGGTTGTGGTCATCGTGGTTGTGTCTTGTTAGTCATCGGGTGGTGAAGTAGAATCAAGTGTGTATGTTTCCATCTTACACGAGTGCACACACCTTAAAAAATAAAATAAAATAAAATTTCACCTTTTATCAGAGTCGTTGTCATAACGAGGAGGATGTTACATATGGTATCAGAGCTGGTTCGACCCGTGACTTGGGATTCGCTATGGCTTCCGTGACATGATTTGATTGTATATACTATTGCTAATCAAGTTGATTGTGTGCGTGCAGGTAATCATGGTTAGAGGATGCCATGGAGGCAGACGACGGAGTGCTAGGGGAGGAGACGTGACGCCTCCAGTAGCATCCACGCCTGAGGGGTCTAACCCCCAGGGAGGCGAGCAGGTTCTTGAACAGGAGAAGATAGTGGTTGGCGATGTTATTGGGATGATGAGATCCTTTCAGCACATGTCCAAGGCTCTGATCAGCCGATTGGATAGAGACAAGGCCAGGGCGTTGGCACCCGCTGAGGTTCTGCCGCATGCACCGGCCGTTATAGGTAGCATTCACTGTGAACTCGAGAAGGTAAAATTTCCCGAGTTCTTTGGTGCCCCGGACGACATAGCCGCTGAGGCATGGTTGGAGAATATGGCGATGTGCTTTGCACTTCGCGATTATACCTCCAACATGAAGGTCTGCATGGCGGTCTTTCAACTGAAGGGGAGATCTCTTCTATGGTGGAAGATGCTCCTACCGCAGCTGAACATGGCCATTGAAGAAGTGTCATGAGAACTGTTCGAGGAACGGTTCCGAGAGAGGTACCTTTCAGAGGAATTCATTGAGCGTCAGATCAATGATTTCAATGCATTATAATAGGGAGGTCGTACGGTGCCTGAGTACGAGGCACGTTTCATGGAGCTGCTCCGATATGATCCACACCTTAACACAGAGAAACTCAAGGTCAACCGGTTCGTGTTTGGCCTTAACGGTAGCCTGCGTGCAAAGGTTAGGATCTTGATGACTCAAACCTTGCACGACGCTGTCCAAAAGTCCCTCATAGTAGAGGAGGAGCTTATCAGTGGGGGTCTGACCAGGACTCCAGCGAGACCCGCAGGGTAGAGTTCATCTGGTACGCCGCAGCATCAGACACCAGCGAGACATACGCCAGGACATCGTGGCTTCCAGAGGGGATCCACTTTTGCTACACCCTGATGACCGCCACCTCAGCAACAGACACCTTATTGAGGACCATAGCACCAGCAGCAACGTCGCCCGCAGCAGCAGTAGTTTAGGCCTGTTCAGCAGAATAGACCAAGGTTTTAGGCTGGTGGGCAGTCATCTTCTACTTCTGGTACTAGGACTACTGGGCCGAAGAAGGGGTGTTGGACGTGTGGGGAGCCACACTACCAGCGCGACTGTCCTATGGAGAGGACCAGGGTGTCCGGATCAGCCAGACCCACTACCGTGGGAGATATGGGCAAGGCCCATCGGATTCATGCAGCGATGAATAACCGCCAGGCAGAGCACCAGTCGACTGTGCTCAAGACGACAGGTACGATCACTGACCAGACCCTTAGTATTTTGATAGACCCAGGCGCTACTGAGAGTTTCATTTCTGATGTAGTGTTAAAAAGGATTAAGGTAAAGGTAGTCGAACAGGATGAGTTTAGCTTCGTGGAGATGGATTCGGGAGCCAAACAGAAGGTTGAAGGAAATGTTACGGGTTGTACCCTTAACTTGGGAGAGTTTTTCATGAGGGTCAACTTGTACGTCACGATCTTAGGATCTTATGACGTCGTGATTGGTATGAATTGGTTGGAATCGCATGAGGTGATACTCAAATGTACGACGAAATGGTTGAGCTTGGTTGATGACGAAGGACAGAGACGTATGATTGTAGGACGGAACCAGGGAGTTTCCCTGAGGTTCGTCTCTTCCTTACAGTTACAAAAGAGTATGCGCAAGGGGTGCAATCTTTATGCAATCCTCGCACTAAATGAAAAGGGAGTAGCGGAAGGTCTAGAACACCTTCCAGTGGTGAAGGAGTTTGCGGACGTGTTTCTAGAGGGGTTACCTGGGATGTCGCTGGAAAGGGAATTGGAGTTTACCATAGACCTAAAACCGAGGACCGAACCGATAGCAAGAGCACCTTATCGGATGTTGACCCCGGAGTTGCAAGAGCTGAAAATGCAACTGAAGGAGTTGTTGGACCTGGGACTAATACGTCTTAGCATGTCACCGTGGGGTGCACCGGTTATTTTCATACGAAAGAAGGACAGGTCATGGAGGCTTTGCATTGACTACCATCAACTGAATAAGGCTACGATCAAGAATCAATATCCCTTACCGAGAATTGATGATCTGTTCGATCAAATGAAGGGTGCGACGGTGTTCTCCAAGATCAATTTGCGATCAGGGTATCACCAGTTATGGATCAAGGAGGATGACATCCCTAAGACCACCTTTAAGACGAGATTTGGACATTACAAGTTTACTATTTTACCATTTGGACTGACAAATGCCCCAGGGGTATTCATGAGTTTGATGAACGGGGTGTTCCACGAGTACTTGGACAAGTTTGTCCAAGTATTCATTGAAGACATCTTGATCTACTCTCGGACGACGAAGGAGCATGATGAGCACTTGCGCTTGGTACTACAGTGACTTCAAGAGCACAAATTGTATGGGAAGTTGTCCAAATGCTCTTTTTATCAATCAAGGATTCACTACTTAGGGCATGTCATCTCCGGCGAAGGTATTGTCGTGGATCGAGAAAAGGTTGAGGCTATTATGGAATGGCCTGCGTTGACGAATGTCACAAAAGTGCATAGTTTTATGGGTTTAGCAGGATACTATCGACGGTTTTTCGAGGGTTTTTCGAAGATAGCAAATCCGATCACGGAATTGCAGAAGAAAAACAAGAAGTTCGTTTGGACCGAGAAATGCGCAGAAGCATTTTGAAGGCTTAAGGAGTTGTTGACCACAGTGCCGATACTAAAGGTCCCTGACATGGACGCGGACTTCTTGGTATGAACTAATGCATCCAAGGAAGGTTTAGGTGGAGTCTTGATGCAAGACGGATGAGTGATTGCTTACATTTCGAGGAAACTAAGAAGGCATGAGGAAAACTATGCGACGCATGATTTGGAGTTATTAGCCATTGTATATGCCTTGAAGGTATGGAGACACTACCTTGTTGGATGAAAATTTGAATTAAGGAATGATCATTGTGGACTACAACACATTTTTACGCAAAGCAACCTGAATGCGTGACAACGGCGTTGGTCGGAATTGCTTAGCGAGTACGACTTCGAGATTACTTACATAAAGGGAACAGTGAACTGAGTGGCTGATGCTTTGAGTCGGAGACCACGCATATTTTCGGTGTTGCCTCTTCAGACGAATCTACATGAGAATATTCTCACTTTACAGCGTGACAATGACTGGTACAAGGAAGTCAAGGATTTTATCGGACAAAACACAATGATGGTACCCCGATATGAGGGATTTTCTTTTGATAGCGATGGGTTATTGAGGTTTAGAGGTCGGATTTACGTACCGCCAAATGACAAGTTGAGGAGGTTGATCCTGAGTGAGTCTCATAGAGCAGTCTATATGGCTCACCCAGGAGTCACGAAGATGATGGAAGACCTTAAACCCTTATTCTTCTAGAAGGGAATGAAGGCTAACATAGTCAACTTTGTGGCTAGATGTCTAGAGTGTCAGTAGGTAAAGGCTGAGCATAGACACCTGACAGGTTTACTTCAACCACATGCCATTCCGGAATCGAAATGGGAAGTTATTTTGATGGATTTTATTGTTGGATTGCCAGTGACGGCCAGGAGACACGACGCGATTTTTGTAGTAGTAGACACTCTGACGAAGAGTGCTCACTTTTTTTCGGTGCGTATGACGTATCAGGCACCTAACATAGCGAGAGTTTTCATCAGTGAGATTGTGAGGCTGCATGGCGTGCCTAAGAAGATTATATCTGATCGAGGATCGGTGTTTACTGGACGATTTTGGATGAGTTTCCAAGAGGCTTTGGGGACCCAACTTAACTTTAGTACTGCGTATCACCCAGAGACGGACGAACAGACCAAATGAATGAACCAAACCTTGGAAGACATGTTGCGCATGTACGTGATGGACCAACAAAAGAGTTGGGAGGAATTCTTGCCTCTAGTAGAGTTTGCTTACAACAACAGCTACCAGAGCACCATTAAGATGGCGCCTTTCGAGTTTCTTTATGGGCGACTGTGTCAGATGCCCTTGAGTTGGGATCGGCTTGAGGATAGGGTCCTGGTGGGACCAGAAGCGATCCAAGAAATGGAAGAGCAAATGAAAACCATAAGACAAAGGATTAAGGAAGCACAGGATCGACAGAAGAGTTATGCCGATGCACACCAAGTCGACCGTAGTTACAAGGTCGACGATCGAGTCTTCTTCCGGGTTAAACTGCATAAGAGTTCGATCAAGTTTGGAAAGGGAGCTAAACTCTCTCCTAGGTTTGTGGGACCTTTCGAGATGGTGGAGAGAAAGGGGCCCATGGCCTATCGACTAGCCTTGCCTGATTCTTTGAGGCGTATGCACGATGTTTTTCATGTATCTATTTTGAGACATTATATTAGTGATCCTACACACATGATTGACCTGAGTTCCTTGCAGGTATTGGACGAGGGAGCACTCATGGCTGAGCCGGTCCGCATCTTAGATCATCGTGTTTGACAGTTACAACGTTGAACGGTAGATCAGGTCAAGGTCCAGTGGGACAGTTATAGTCTGTACTCGGTGACCTGGGAGGACGCATATGATATGCGCCAGTAGTTTCCATTTTTGTTTGATAGATAGGCTTATGATACTGTGGTACTTTTATTTTGGCATTTATACTGAGAAACTTCAGGATGAAGTTTAGACCAAGAGGGGGGTGTATGTAACATCCCTCTCTGGCGTACTGAGAAAACTTATTCTTTGAAGACACTTGCTCACAGGTGATCTAGACTTTTATGATGTTAAACCATTTATACTTGATTATGATGTGATTGATAGACGACATGATGTTTTACTATTTGATGTAGACAGGTGCTATTGACTCAGTTTTATTGAGTGTGCAGGGTTTTGGACCTTGAGGACGCAGAGGCATCGGTGGAACCCCTTGGACTCCGGATTGAGTCAGGGAGTGTGCTATTTGGGTTGATTTATTTACTGTGATATTTCATTGATTTTATTATTTGATGTTGACATGTTCTGACACGATTGTCGATGATGTAGGCTGACGATAGCTTTCTGACTAGACTCACATATGGAGTAAAGGGGCCACACACGATTTCCAGAGAGGTTGAGGGAGAGGGGTGGACAACAGCCCTGACACTGCCTACTAGCACTCCTGTCGTGGCTTGAACTGTAGGTTAACGATTACCTAATTCGAGAGGATCCACAATGCCATGAGGGAAAACTCCAACAATCGCTCACGATGATTCTAAGGGGCGCGCAATAACACGGGGGCCTTATTCCTTAGAGCCCTTAGTCTCCCACAAGTTCACCCAGTGGAGTGTTGTCTCCAGGGGTTATATATGTCTACCAATCAGTCCAGTTGGTGAGTGGCACCCTTGCAGCACGTGGTGCATCCTGAAGGGAACGTCGCACAAAAGAAACACAAGAAGCGAGTGGCACCCTTGGAGCACGTGGTGCAGCTTGAAGGGCATGTCGTGCAAAGGAAATGAACGAGTCGAGTGGCACCCTTGGAGCACGTGGTGCGTCCTGAAGGGCACGTCGCATTGATGTGGATGAAGGAAACAAACCTAAATATCCCTAAGACAATAACGCCTTAAGAAATTCTTAAAACGACTCCCCTAAACAATTGTCATCCAGTTCAAAATCTAAACATAAGTCAAAAAAAAAACTTCTCTAAGATAAAAATTTCGTTTAACCTTAAGGAAAAAGGCCCTAACTCTTACTCTAAAAAGAGCCTAACCCTAATTCTAAATGAAATAGCTCCAATGAATCTTGACCTAATCCTATACCCAAATATCATTATTAATAGCAATTAACCCGAATAACCATTAAAATAATTAAGCAAAACATCATTATGAGATTTTAGGCTAGAGTTCACAGCTCAATGCAGTGCAAGGAGAATACAATTTTTAGAACGTACTTGAGCTCTAGTTCTTGGATTTATTAACGTTAACTTCATCCAACTATACAACCAATATATCAACGGATACAAGATTTCATAATCTTTTTCAACCATTTAACTTTTAATGAACTCATAACTTTTATTCAAATTGAAACATAACTTTTCTTAAAAATAAAAATATACATAAATACAGTTTTAGTTAACTCAGACAATAAATTTCATTGAAGGCATCTCCTCCTTTAAACACAACCTTCAATGAGATTTCATTAACATATTGAAAGCATAACTCCCATATGAACGCAATAGTTTTTCAAAAACTAAACTAATTCATAAATAAACGAATACCGAAAGCCATAGTTTTGATTGACAGAACGCATAACCTCAGTGAATAAATTGAATGCTTAAGGGACTAAACTATTTTCCTTAAAACTCCTACATAAACTCAGACTGAACCAATAGTAATAAAATTATTTAACGAGTGGGAGTATAAAAGTATGAATTTAAAAATAAAATGAAAAGATGCATTAGCGCATTTACCTTTTTGGTTTTTAAAAAAATAAATAAAGAAAGAAAGAAGAGAAAATAATTTTGGAGAAACATGGGGGATGAGTGACACTTGTAAGACAGAGATTTTTTAGAGGGTTTTCACAGAAACTTAAATTAAATGTGATTTAGGGCAAGGGTCGGTCTCAAAACACTATAAAAAAAAAGGAGGGTTAGGGTTAGGGATCGTTATGCTACCAAATTGAGACTGGACTAATTGCTTGTGAGGAGTTTGGATTTTCTCAGTTGGGATTAGAGTGGTAGCTCAGCCTTGGAGGCGAGCTGGGAAGATAGACTTAACATCTGGACTGTGTGTGGCCCCTTTGTGGCTAGGGGGGCTAAGGGGGAAGAAGAGTACCCCTAGCATTTGGCTGGGAGGTACCGGTGAGGTCTCTACGGTCGGTGAGCGGGAGCGGCACGGAGCGTACAATACATTATTCGACGTGGACAATAAGGCAACGGTATGGGTTTTTGTTCTTGATAGAATAGGATGCTTACGATTTATGTTGGTATTAGAACATGGTTGTAAATGGATTAATGGCCGTTATATTTATTTACTCTACAAATGTAATAAAAATATGATCCTCAAATGTATTATCCCTATGGCTTGAACTGTAATAGATTGGTTTTCCCGTCGATCTCCGTGCTTGGGTAAATTTTTCTCTTCTCCTGGGAAATTTTGATCTTGCGCCTTGGTTAAATTTTTTTTTTGATATACCGCTACACCTTGGTTTCTCTTACTCTCTGTGCCTGAGTGGTTGCCTAACGTTTTTCCTTGGTAGCACTGTAAAAATGTGTTGCCCTTCATTATTTATGTGGTTTTTACTCTACCGAAGAGTACGTGAAGGCCTACGTTTTCTTTTTAACTTTTTATTTTAAGTTACCCTTGGATTGATGCACCCGAACCCTTTGCAGCGCCCAACCATGAACTACCTGGTGCTTCTATGCCGAATGGCCCTCCTTTAATCAACTACCTTTTCTATTGATTATTTCTCTGCGTTTTTATTTCTGTTGGTGTATTTACAATCTGTCGGGGGCGTTATATTTCCTGTTGGTGTATTTACTTTCTGTCGGGGGCGTTATTAATTTCTGTTGGTGTATTTACTTCACTATGGGAGTTTTTACTATTCTGTGGGCATTTTTGTCTTTTGTTGTGGGCGTATGTACCTTACAGTGGGCGTTGATTAACACAGTGGGCGTTTTTCTCATTGCCGTAGCGTATCTGCATACATGTGTGCATTTCTACATTGCCGATTTTTTTTTTCTGAAAATGGTTTTTTTAAATTTAAAACTACTGGGTCATAACTTGCATTAGATATCGTTTCCCTGCTGCCCTTCTACTCTCACAATTCCATTCCTGGAATCAATAGGTGCCTACAGTTGGATTCGTACCGGATTTCTGACAATGGGCCTCTAGTCAGGAACAACGATCTTGTCTCATCTCCTTTTTATTTTTATCCAACAATGGGTCTCTCCAATTGTCTAGTTTAATATTTCCTTCATCTAAATCCGTGCACTTCAATTTAGGTCTTTTAAATTTCATAAATGATATGCAGAGTAATCCTCTTGCGCACTGCCAGGTAAACATTTGGGCAATAAGCTGTTTCCAAATTTTACACTTTAAATTGTTTGAATAATCCCATTCAGATGTCATTAAGGTCATTATTAGAGTTAGAACTGGCTGTCCATCCTTTAAACTAGCTCAATCCCTTATGCACGAACCTGCCTCGTCATCCTTACCAATGTTGAGCGTGTGTTCCATTCAGATCGTATTCTGTTTGCATTCATGGAAGTCAGAACCCTAAATTCCAGATTTAGTGTAAAGGCTATGTCTGCGACTTATAGTTTTTATTGTTTGGCAGTAAACCCCAAACAATAATTTATAGTTTTTAAAATGGCTTTATGCTCGAATTAAAATTTCAAGTTTTCTCAAGTGAATTTATTACAAGTTAATTTGTATGGATTTATCTATATTTTGGTTAAAATTGTTGAATTTGAAAAATTGTTAGAATTTACTACAAGTTAATTTGTATGGGTTTATCTATATTTTGATATTATTTTGGTTAAAATTGTTGAATATGAAAAATTGTTAATTAAAGGTTGGTTGGTCGATAAAGTAGGGATTTTTTTTTATTGGGCTATGAATTTGTTAATAGGCTATTTGTTAACTTGTTAATAGGCTAGATTACTAATTGCTAATGTTAGGGAACCATTCATTAATGATGGTTAATTGTTAATTTATATTGCTGATTTGTCAATGTTAATGGGAACGATTCATTTACACTTGTTATTTTGTAATAAGCTAATTGTTAATAGGCTATGAATTCGATAATAGGCTATATTGCTAAATTGTTAATGTTAGGGAACAATTCATTTACGATGGTTAATTGTTAAATTATATTGTTGTTGTTAATGTTAATGGGAACAGTGTTAATGTTAGTGGGAACAATTCATTTACCTATCGTGGGAACAATTCCTTTATATTGTTAAGAAGTTAAATGATTCACTTTTACAAATTGTGTACTATAGATAACCTTGCTAATTGCAATAATGATGGTTGCGTTGTTGTCTTGATTATTGCCGAACTTGCTTAAATAATTGTCTTGTTCTGTAATATGATTGCTATTATTGCAAGGTCATGGTAATTTAAAATGAATGGTGTTGTCGGTTATGGTAACGATATCGTAGATTTAATTGTTGGTGGTAAAACATATATAGTGTAATGTTCTTGATTTAAGTACGATAAGTTATCATCAGTTAGTAATGGGGATTGCATTCAATTAACCTTACTTTAATGAGAAGGTTGGACCTTGTAACTTGTCGACTGACGGATATTAAACGAAGTGATTGATCTGTACTAGTTGCCAAATGAGTCATAGGTAAGGCTGAGTCTTAACCGTGGGGTGGTTATTGTCAGAGTCCATTCGAACTTTCTCCTTCCGTTGTGGTCGTGGTTTCCTTTAAATATTATTGCACTTGGTGGTAATCATTTCATTGCTTGGTTGTTGTGTTCGTCTTGCTTGTGTCTTGTTCGTAGTCGGGTTACTAGTTTCTGCCTGAGCAGTTGGCCAGGAGCCTATCTGACCTTCTCTCTCTCTGGAGAAGAGGACTAAGATTAAATGCCCTGCTTTCCTGTGCAGAAATAGTAATCTACCATTATGGATTCTTCCTTAGGTCTATGGTTGTTTAATTATTGCAGTTGTGCGCCTTATGTCTTCTGGTTGTGGTCATCGTGGTTGTGTCTTGTTAATCTTCGGGTGGCGACGTAGAGTCAAGTGTGTCTGTTTCCATCTTACACGAGTGCACACACCTTAAAAATAAAAAATAAAAAAAAATTGCACCTTTTATCAGAGTCGTTGTCGTAACGAGGAGGATGTTACAAAGATAACCCCCACTGTTACATAATACAGTGAGTGAACTAGGATTTTCTCAAGAAACTCATGGAGGAAACCCTTCCTTTCTATCTTATCCCAAAACTTTGAAGAAAATGAAGTCACTCTATGAAGTAATGGACTATTTTACCTTTCTAGGACTTGAATTCCCATCTCATACAATTCTAGATTACAGATCCTGAAACATACTACCTTTGGGTTATGGCTTCTGAATTCCATTGCCTCTACTAGGATTGAAAATGATTTGATTTCATGTACAATGTTTAAGGATTTCTCCAATCGTGCTAATTGTCAAGTATTCCATATGTAATTAAGTCTTTTTCTATATTCAGTTTCAAGATTGGGTTTTTGCTAGGTTCTAAAAGAGAGAAGATATTATACCAGTTTTATCAAATTGACAAATCACCTCTTAATTTGTGTTTTCTCTATTTCCCAGGTATTCATCAATGTCCCATGGTATTTCAGTGCACTATATTCCATGTTGATACTTTTCCTGACACAACGTACCAAGAGAAAATTTGTCATAGCACGTGAAGGAAAAGTCACAGAGACCTTGTACAAGTATGTGAAATTCCTTCTCTGATGTTGTGAAAATATGCTTAACATCAATTGAAGACTCTGATTATAGGATAGAATGAAGGATATATTCAATGGAATTTTCTTAGAAACTTATTTAATATTTGATTTTACTTGCAGATTTATATCTCAAGAGAATGTGCCTATACAGTATGGGGGACTTAGTAGGCCCAAAGATAAATATTTTGGACCTCACAAGCCTACAATAGAGTTCTCCATTAGATTTGGGGAGAAAATCAATCTTGAGATCGAGGGAGTGGAGGTAATGTATGTCAAAAATTGCTCAAGTTTGCAGATTATGTGATAGTTCTTGCATTTAAATTTGGCTCTTTGGATTCATTTTTGTTTCCAATATACTTCTGAATTTGACACGGTTTAGTTTTGGGCATAAATTTTATGGATGTTGGATTTGAGATCGAGTTCATCGTCAAGATCTATGCGATTGGGTTTTTTTATTTATTTTTAAATTCCTTCAAGTTTTATAGATATGATCTTACCGAGAATTCTCACATTTAAGCATAAAGTGAATAATTGTGTAGAAATTCCTCTTTCTGTTTTGGGGATTCAAGTTTGTGCTTGACTCCTCAATTTTATTGATATTAGGCTATGCATTTTTGTTTAGCAAAAGACTAAAAGTTGTTTTTACTTGTGTTGCATGAGTATATTGTTCAGGCGGGAGCAACAATTCTGTGGGACCTCATAGTTGGTGGGTGGGATGTTGCCTATTGGGATGAGTTTGTCCCAAGTGCACATAAAAGCTATGCAACTCTAATTGACAAGAACATAAAGTTGTCTTCATCTGATGAGCCAATTTGCAATTCCTTCAAGGCATCAGAGGCAAGAAAGGTAGTTCTGATAACAGACAACTCCTCATCAAGCAAGAAGGAGGCCGCAAACTATAGATACATGATAAAGAAGAACATAGTCTAGGAGTTCAAGCCTCACAGTAGACTATAAGTATGTACTTAGAAAGCTTTATTACATTAAACAATCAGAAATGCTAATAGTTAAGAATGTGCCATCATGTTAGAGAAGGAAGTTTGCATGTTTGGAAGCTGTCAATTTTATTTTAGATATGTAGTACTATATAAAAGTTTAATATTTGTAATAATAAAGATTGTGTTTCTAGAGCAGATCACCACTATGACTTCCATAGTTTTTCATGTTTTTGATAGTAATGTTAAAACATATACATTGCAAAACATGCAAGTAAGCATAAAATGTATAAACATTGACCACACCAAGGCTTGTTAAATTTTTTATTTATTATTACCATATATATGATATAGTTTTAGGTTTTAAAATGCATCTTGTATTTCATTACTAATCAACAAAAATGTACTTCAAAGAATGGTCTCCTTTCAAAAGGTTCCCTTTCCCACAGATGTAAATGGAACCAGTATGTTGGATTTGGCTACATCTTTTCTAAAAACTCAAACTTATCTCAAATAGAATGGATTAGATGCCTTATTGTTTTTTGCTATATAATAAGTATATTCTAAATTTAGGATCAATGCAACCAAGTGAACTTAAATGAATAGGAGAAAAACAATATTGAGGGTGAAGGGCTTTGGATAATAGATATAAGCATTCTCTAAATTTAGAATAATACAACCAGTGAACTTAAATGAATGGGAGCAAAACTATATTGAAGGTGAAAGGTTTGGATAATAGATGGTGTTACCTGATGATCTGGTCTAATATGATTAGATATATATATATATTTTTAATTGAAACTTTTTTATTAAAAAGTATTGGTCAATCCTATTCCATGGATAGGCCAAAATTTAGATAGACTATGGAAGTTTACACATTGATAGTAAACTTTGAAAGGTCATGGGGACTTAAAGTTTGTTCACTATCTTATGCTTCGACCAACAACTATTGCTATATTGTCGTATAAGTGGCAAGCTAAAAAACTCTAATTACATTTCAAACAAGGATTAATGCTCATCTAAGCGCTGACTATTCCATAGAAATTGTTAAAGGTGCATTTTCTCTGATGTATTCTAGAGATATTAGAGGTGGGCGGGAAGAGAGAACCAAGAGATCTGCAAGACAAGTCACAAAAGTTGACAAACAAACCACTAGTTATTCCAAAACATTTGTTATTGCCTCCAACTCTATTGTCTTTGCCTTTAGGTTAACAATTGACAATTGGACCTCAACTTTCTAGTCTTTGATGTGTTGCAAGTATACTCGAGTCTCATGGAATTTTGGAGGTGGAGTAGGCTGGGTTGGGGCTATATGCATGGCTTTGTCCTACATTACTAATTGAATTATTTAGGTGGCCAAAGAGAACACCTCTTCAACTTTGCTTTCACTATTGCAGGATGTTAGAGAGTGTACCTTGGATAGTCTTCTATGGTGTTGTGCATATGTGTGGCTGATTTGGGTGCTTTGTTGTTACAATAGCATCACACAAAGAAATTCCTTACAACACTTCCAATTGGAAAAGGCTAAAAGTTACAACATATATTATACAGAGATATTGTTTTTGTTGTATGATTGTACTATTAGAGATCTTTAGACATATATGTTTTTATATATTTTGTACTAAACAATGCGATAATTTCCCACAAAATATTTGAGTATGGACATTCAATTATTAGTTACTGAATGTTGTATATATACAACATTCAGTAACTAATTACGCCGATAGGCGTCCCCCTATTGGAATCGGTGGATTAATCAACCTTTTAATCAAAAATTTCAATTGTAGGGTTGGTAATTGAAGATTCTGGCATATTCTTCGTCGTCCTCTCTAATCAATGGATGAGATTTTGATAAATTAACTTCCGCTCATTTATAAAGACGTTCGTTTATGTAATTACTTTTTCACATTTACTAAATAAAATTAAAAAATTACTTGCTCATCACCAGATTGCCATGTTCAATGATTAACAAATAACAATAGTGATTAAGAAAGTGAACAGATGCGTATCGGCGCGTGGATGTAAATTGTTGTCGTTTCATTTCTGTTGAATTGGATGCGAATTAAAACATTTTACAGTGCGCCGTCATTTTTTTACCAGGGCGGATGCTTATGGCCGCATGGAAAATTGGAGTAGGTTATCGTATAATTATAGGTGTGAGAATGTGGAAAATTGGAGTAGGTTATCGTATATTGCTTCCTCTACCCACGATTCCGCTTCCGCTTTTCAATTTCATGCGAGGTTTGGCCTGCGTTTAAATATAAACATTAAATTTACGCTGGCATGAGCTGTTGAGGGTTTTAAATAATATTAACATTGCTTCCTCTGATTTGGCCTGCGTTTAAATATAAACATTAAATAACATTGCTTCCTCTGATTTGTTCGATTTTTTTATTTTAGCATTGCTTCCTCTGATTTTTTATTTTAACATTGCTTCCTTTTAAACATTAAATTAACATTGCTTCCTCTGATTTGGCCTGCGTTTAAATAATATTGCGTTTAATATTTCTTAATAATATTGCATTTAAAAAATATTGCGTTTAAATAATCATTAAATAAGAGTAGAAAAAACATTAATCATTAAATAAGAATAATATTAAATAAAAAAAATAAGAATAACATTAAATAAGAAAAAATAAGAATAACATTAAATATTATTTAAGTATTGTTGATTAATATAAATATAAATAAACATTAAATATAATTAATTATGTAATTTTTAGCAATAT
>ML793872.1:273640-307697 GCA_009831015.1 Picea engelmannii | reverse complement strand
TGATACTTTTAAAAGTTGAAATAAAGTTGAAGATAATCATGGAATGAGTAGCAAATCTATTTAATATATGTCACTTGAAAAATTAATTAATAATATTTAATTTTTAGATAACAACTAGATTCTCATTTTAATAAATTTAAAAGGTGCAAGGAGGACACAATAATGGCTTTATAACTTTCTTTGTTACCAAATCATTGAGAGTACTCTAAACTAGCAAATGGAACATATCCCTCCAAAAAAAATTAAACATCTAGGCATTGAAAGTGAAGTCTATGTAACATTGACCCTTCAAAATTGAGAGTAACAAGTAGTAGAGTTGGATAATGTTGGATTGTTGATTATATTATTAAAAGAAAAATGGGTTAGTATGCTAGGGGTTAGGGATTACATGGCTTCGTGGTTAAATAGATTCATTGAATTAGGGAGTTAGTGGACCTTATTGTAATTCATTGTAATAGCCAATCACTTAACAAAAAGAGGATTTAAGTGATTTGTGTTGATATCAATGTGGAAAAGATGTTAAGTAATGTTAATGTCACCATATGTTGACATTCAAAACAGACTTATAATAAATAAAAGTAATAATACTATATATTGATTAAATAGAAATAGAAATCTCTTTGTATAATCTCTTTATATACAAGAGAAGGAGATGTGAGATTTATGTATAAAATAAACTATATAAATAATTAAAAGAAAGTATGATAGAGATAACTTGTTTTTATCGTAGAAAAAAAAAAATGATGTGTAAGCCATTTGTAATGTTCCTGACCTGACCAGTCTAGGAAACACTCCTAATGTGTGTGTAAGATCAATTTTTTACAACATATAGATGGTCATACAAATAATAAATGCGACAAATAACTGTAGAGTTTATATTATGATATCTCTGAATAAAATCACAACACTCGGCTAGATCAAAAGATGTGCCCAAACGTCGCAACGTGTCGATCATAGTGATGTTGCAATCTACCAAACACAGTAACATCACAATGTGATGAACATATAGGGACATTGAAATCTCATGAACATTTACGAACGTTGTAATTTGACGAACATAGAATATTTATAACAATTTGACAAACATAAATGAACATCGCAATGTAATAAACATAGGTATATCATCGTAACATGAAGAATATATCTTCACGTTGCAATGTGGTGCACACGTCATGACGTCACATTATGATAGGCATTTCTAAATGTTCCAATGGGACGAACACAACACATCGTCGCAATGTGATGTATGCAACCTAGTGTGCCAATGTGAAAAACATAAAACAATATTGAAATGAGAGAAACATTCCTCGACGTCGCAATGTCACGAACATAACCCACTTTCGAACTGTGAAAAACCTATTCCAACACCATAATCTGAGAAACAAAAGCCCTTTGTCATAATGTGAGAAACAAACATTTCCTAATGTCGCAATGTGACAAAATTTTCCTAACATTGCAATCTACCAAACACAATAACATTGCAATGTGACAAACATATAGGGACATTGAAATCTCATGAACATTTACGAACGTCGTAATTTGATGAACATAGAATTTTTATAACAATTTGACAAACATAAATGGGCATCGCAATGTAATAAACATAGGAATATCTTCGTAACGCGATGAATTTATCTTCAGGTTGCAATGTGGTGCACACATCATGACGTCACATTATGATAGGCATTTCTAAATGTTTCAATGGGACGAACACAACACATCGTCACAATGTGATGTATGCAACTCAGTGTGCCAATGTGACAAACATAAAACAATATTGAAATGAGAGAAACATTTCCCGATGTCGCAATGTCATGAACATAACCCACTTTCGAACTGTGACAAACCTATTCTAACACGATAATCTGAGAAACAAAAACCCTTCGTCATAATGTGAGAAACAAACATTTCCTAATGTCGTAATGTGACAAACTTTTCCTAACGTCGCAGTGTGACAAACATTCCCTAACGTCGCATTGTGACAAACATTTCCTAATGTCACATTGTGACAAAAATTTCCTAACGTCGCATTGTGACAAACATTTCCTTACATCGCAAAGTGACAAACATTTCCTAACGTCGCAATGTATCAAACATAGTAATGTTGCAATCTATCAAACATACTAATGTCACAACAAGGGACAAACATATAACGTTGCAATGCGATGAACATATTAATGTCACAATCTCACAAATTGAAATGAGAGAAACATTTCTCGACATCGCAATGTCATGAACATAACCCACTTTCGAACTGTGACAAACCTATTCCAACACGATAATCTGAGAAACAAAAACCCTTCATCATAATGTGAGAAACAAACATTTCCTAATGTCGTAATGTGACAAACTTTTCCTAACGTCGCAATGTGACAAGCATTCCCTAACGTCACATTGTGGMAAACATTTCCTAACGTCGCATTGTGACAAACATTTCCTTACATCGCAAAGTGACAAACATTTCCTAACGTCGCAATGTATCAAATATAGTAATGTTGCAATCTATCAAACATAGTAATGTCACAACAAAGGATGAACATATAACGTTGCAATGCGATGAACATATTAACATCACAATCTCACAAATTGAAATGAGAGAAACATTTCCTGACGTCGCAATGTCATGAACATAACCCACTTTCGAACTCTGACAAACCTATTCCAACACGATAATCTGAGAAACAAAAACCCTTCATCATAATGTGAGAAACAAACATTTCGTAATGTCGTAATGTGACAAACTTTTCCTAATGTCGCAATGTGACAAACATTCCCTAACGTCGCATTTTGACAAACATTTCCTAACGTCACATTGTGACAAACATTTCCTAACGTCGCATTGTGACAAATATTTCCTAACATCGCAAAGTGACAAACATTTCCTAACGTCGCAATGTATCAAACATAGTAATGTTGCAATCTATCAAACATAGTAATGTCACAACAAGGGACGAACATATGACATTGCAATGCGATGAACATATTAACGTCACAATCTCACAAGGGGTACCCTTCCCTTGCGCGAGGGGCCTCATCATATCAATGCGTCTGCGCAGACTCATGCGGGGTTAATGTTCGTGGTGATATGAGCCAGTGGATGCATTAAGTCCGCGTCCTGGCTCAGTCCCGCGTGGCACTATCGCGCCGCGTGTCACCCCATCCGAGGAATTTTTTTTTTAACTTATTTTATTTATGCTATATTATTTTCTATTTTATAAATAATTGTTATTTAATATTTATTTTATTATTGATAATCAATTGATAATTAATCATTTAATTAATAAATATTAATTTCTAATTTCTAATTAATTAATTTTTATTAATTAATTAATAAATAATAATTTGTTATTATTTAATTCGTTTTTATAATTTATTAATAAAATTATTACATATATTTATTATTATTATTTTTAATAAATTATTTAATTAATAATAATACTAACTAAAAAATTAATAATTTTAGTTAAATTAATACTTTTGTAATTACAAAATAATAATTAATTATTACAATTAAAATGTATAAATGTGTTTATGGTTGTGGCCATGCATGTTGGCCGTCAACTAGCAACAACCACATTAAGTAAAAAGTGGTTGATATACGCCGATCGGTGCCATTAATTAAAAAAAATGGAAAATGGCACCGATCGGCGTATATCAACCACTTTTTACTTAATGTGGTTGTTGCTAGTAATATATGTTAGTAACTTGAGAGAAGTGTTCTTACTTGTAGTACCAGTACTGGACAGAGATGTAATTTATGTTGTATATCCGCAAAAGGTACCTCTGCGAGTGGTTGTGTAGGTTCTCTTCTTTGAGCATGTGAGAACAGCCATGTCAGGTGGATTATTGCTGAATGACTTGCCTAGTAATGTCAAAGCTCTCTTACCCGAGGAAAATGGATCTCAGGAAATTTGTCAGTCGTCGGCTAATGCTGAAGATGAGTGGGAAGCAGTGCATGATGATTTTAAGGGAGATATAGCTTCAATGAAGATTAGAATAGATGAAACATCGTGGAATTCGTCATCAAGATGGATTTCCCTTACGCGGTCAACGAACTCATACTAATGCTAGGACTTGTCGCAAATTCGGAATGAAAGAGAAGGAACTAAGCATGAAGCAATTAAAAATACAAAAGAAAGAGGTATATTTTTGTTACCATCAAGGTCAAAGAAGATTTTCAACAAGTTATGGTCGAACAAAGCACATTCAGTAAATAGAAGTTCTGAAACTTCTGGAAGCTCTTTAAGTCTTGTTTCTGTAAATCCTGCTGACACTAAATCAACAACGTCAAGGGAGAGAAGGTACTCGATATCATAGGCCTTTCGGTGTTGGTGCACAATATAAGGGCCATTTTCTATCAACCATATGGGGAAATTTGTCGCATAAAAAATTCTTCATAGAACTAACCGTGTAACTTTTGTCTTACAGTTTCTCTTGATATTGGTGAGTCACCTGCCAATAATATCATTGACATTAATATCAATGTATCCATTTTCATGGTGTTGTAGCTATTGTACAAGTGGTGGGGTTAAGGGGACCAGTTTTGTTTTTCCTATTTAATGCTTAGTGCATGGCACTAATTTTCAGTTGTTGTACCATTACACTTCATGAAATTAGAATGACTGAAGGTTCTTAGGAGTCCCATTTGTGCTCTTCAGTGGGTAGGCGCCTGGTCCCTATTTTCATTGTAAACTCTATTTATAAAACAGAGAATTTGTTTGCAAGCTCCAACAAATAAGATTTTAAGAATAACGGTGTACACGTATTAATCATGCAATCACTAGAGTTTGCATTGCAATTATTGGTGTGCTCTGTTAGAGACCAGTAGAGATTCAATAACAGGTCAAATGTTGAACAAGATACACTTTTGTGTTTGTCGAGTTGTATCCTAATCCATATAGTACAATTAATATGTGACTAACTCATACCACTAATATATTTCTTTGATCCTAAATGTTCTCATTCTCATGATTTTGGATTGATGCTTATGGCCTTGGATGATCTTGGGTTCCCGATAAACCTAATCATCACCATGAAATGCTTCAATGGCTTCAACCAGATTGACGACACCACTCAGAGACATTGATTACGCTCACACCAAGGGGCAGCCATTGCTTGGACCATGATTTTGGATTGATGGTTGTGGCCTTGGGTTTTTTGTCTCCTGATTTTGGATTGATTCTTGTGGCCTTGAATGGTCTTATTTTTTCATTAAACCAGAAATCCGGAGCATCTTCCAAATCACATTCAAGTACAGACCATCTAACTCGCCTTTGGGCCGCAATAGACCATTCGATAAATACTTTGCCTCCCCAGCGCAAGAGACAAAATACAAGTGAGAATTGGGGGGAATGGGAAGGGGAGAAGTAACAGCAACAGAAAAGGAATGGATAGCCTACGCATTGTTTCGGCTTTCGATTTATTGTTTTACTATAACACGAGTAAGGTGCTGCAAACTGAACATTGGCGTTGTATATTGATGAGAGATGTTTGGATGAGCAACTCACCAGGTAGATGCAGGATCTGGATTCAGGAACAAGTCGAATGAGGAGTTGGTTCAGTTAGTCCAGAGCGAGAGTAGGAGCAGGCACAGTGGTTCCAGAGCAATGACAAAACATGGGAGGATGGGCACGGGAGGAGTTTTGTAGCTACTKCCCATCCGCCACCCTGCATTGAATGCCCAAGGGGATTTCCAACTGYAAGGATGGGACTGGTGTAACGAAGAGCTACGGAGGGGAAGAACACATGGAATGGGGCGAAGCGGAGGGGCATTGTAAGGTCGGGACGAGCAAGGCGGAGGGGACGGGGAGATTGGAAAGACCATCAACAGTTCGTTCTATGAGATGTGGTCCCGGTACCAAAGACATCCCATCGGACTCCATTTCGTATAAGCCTTATCATATGCTTTTCATTTGTCCCTAATGATAAAAGGAATCGTTTTCGTGCAGTCATCATTGAGAAATTTCTTCCCACTAAGTCATGTCACAATCTCGTCTCTTAAAAAAACCGGAATCTTCCCTACACAACCATGTGATTTGTACCACACATGGTGGGTGGTGTGGTAAGAGATGCATAACATTTTCATTTGTCCCTAGTGACAAAAGGAATCATTTTCGTGCCGTCATCATTGAGAAATTTCTTCCCACTATGTCGTGTCACAATCTCGCCTTTTAAAAAAAATAAGAATGTAACCATGTGATGTGTACCACGCTTGGTGGGTGGTGTGGTAAGAGAGAAGTGGGTTAATTTGGGAGCAATCTTCCCTCCTAAGTTATTTTTTTGATATTTTTTTCTATGATGCAGTTTTAAATATCTGGTCGATCTAGAAATTTGATCGATTTTCTGGGTTGGTTTAAAATGGGCAAAACCCGTGAAGTAAATTTTTTAAATGCATGAAATTTTAATCCATGCCAAACTCAAACTACCCATAAAAATCTGGCCGGATTAAGACCCATTTTTTTTTGCCTGAAAAGAGAAGAATGCTCCGGCAAAAGATGCATAACATTTTCATTTGTCCCTAGTGACAAAAGGAATCAGAATCGTTTTCGTGCAGTCATCATTAAGAAATTTCTTCCCACTAACCAAAGGAAGCCTTCCGCGATCACGATAAAGAAATTTCTAGGGAAATCAACTCAGGTCATAAAGAAATTTCCGTAGGGAAAGCAACTCAGGCTACTATATGTTTATGTCTAATCAATGCGTCATTTCTAGTGGGAGGTAAGATTCGAAAATGCAGCAACGAGGAAATTTACACCAGGAACTTCTTTTGCTTCTGTCGTTCAAACGGTGGTATTAGTTCCTTCCACCCATCCATTGAAAAGCTATTTAATAGTAAGAGTAACGGGTAATAATTTTCGTCTCTTACAATAATTTTCGTCAGTGGTGACCAAAGGTGAGGAAATTTCTTCCCACTAACCAAAGGAATCGTTTTGTGCGATCATGATAGAGAAATTTCCATGGGGAAATCAATTCAGGTCATGCGGAAATTGTGAGTCTCTACAACATATCTTCAATCTTATATGGCATCCACCTCTCATGGCAATAACGACAACTATGTCTTCGATGTCTTCATTAATCACCGGGGTCCGGATGTCAAACAAAGCTTGGCCACCGATCTCTACAATAGCCTTTGCAAACATGACTTGAGAGTATTTTTAGACCAGAGGGAATTGCAAGAGGGAGAATACATACCTCCTCAAATTGACAGCGCCGTTAGAACAGCCTCTGTACATATAGCAATTTTCTCGCCTGGTTATGCGGATTCAAAATGGTGTTTAGACGAGCTAGCCACCGATATGTCGAAAAGAAAAGAACATTTGATGGTCAACAACGACATGACTCCAGCGCAATTGAAAAATGGAGGAATGCTCTCTCTGAAGTTGCAGATATAAAAGGTTTTGACCTAAAGACGTATGACCTAGAGACGTATAACGGGTGAGAACACCACCCCTCCCTCCAAATCTTAGCATTTAATTTGTTGGATTGATAGATAGATGGCACTTTATGTAGACATTTCTGCGAGTTAAATGAGATTAAAACTTGGAACGGATGCAGATCGACCATGGATATACGCAGCTTTATTTGTTTCTAATCAGTAATCAGGGGTAGTTAAAAGGATCAAGCAAAATTTAGATTACGTATAAATTCTTCTTCCCCTCCAGCAGTTTACTCAGTAGCTTGTAATATTTTTTTTGAGATACTAGGTTCTGCCCTTGTAGATGAAAGTGAATCTGCGTTGCTCAACCGTTGTTCATGTTTGGTTTCTTTCATTGTAATGTGAAGACAGGCGTCTTGAAGTGTCTTGAGGCGGTTACACCAAAGCAGCTTCTCGAAGACGTTGTGGAAGGAGTGTTGAAAAATGTCAAAAGAACACTGCATGTGTCCGATTCATGAAAAATGGAGGTCGGGATTCCGCGATTACAAACGCCAAACACCAACAACGAAACACAACGTGAATTGCTCCCTTAATCATTTCTGAGCAAAACGAACTGAAAATATGTAAAACAAAATTGCTGTAAACAATGCATTACAACTTACAGACCCTAATATTTCTTCTATGGATTTTAAATAATTCATTTATCAAAGGCTTCGTAAATATGTCTGCAAATTTTTCTTCAGATCTGCAGAACTGAACACAAATTTCTTTTCCATTTATCAGCTCTCGAATGAAATGATACCTTGTATCAATATGCTTACTCTGTTTGTGAAAAACGTGATTCTTTGACAGTGCAATGACAAATTTATTATCATAGATACTCTGAGTTGCAACATTCTGCTCATGCAATAATTCATTCAAGATTCTTCTCATCTAGACAGCTTGACATGCAGCTGCTATTGTTGCAACATACTCTGCCTCAGTAGAAGATAAAGTCACTATGCGTTGTTTCTTTGATGCCCATGCCACTACTCCGGCTACAAGACTTAACACATAACCAGATGTGCTCTTCTGTAACGCACCCACTACCATAATCAAATTTTTTGTTGCTTTCTGCAGAATCAGAGCCCCCGAAATATCTACGGAGGCCTAGTGTAAGCTAGCTCTTTCTCTGTCTACTGCCATGTGATCCTGGGTCATGATCACAGGTCGAATAACCATGGCGCCTCTCAGTAATTCGTGACTCGGCGCTACAAAAATGTCGAATCGTTCGACTCTGCAACCGCCGAACCCCGACAGGGCTAGCGACTGGCCAATAGGAATGGGCCCTGTTGTGCGGTTGAGTGGAGTATAGGTGGCAAGAGGGAAGAACGACATAGTGGGCGACGTGACAGGAGACGGGTCCCACTTCACACACCACACCATTCCAGACCCCCCCTCCCCACCCCCCATTAAAGGCAGAATGGCAAGGGGGGTCCGGAATTCGCCTGAGCATCGTTGATCAAGGTGATTAAATCCTGACCGTTCAAGAGTTGTGCGTTCGATTCCGGACCCCCCCCTCACCGCTAAAGGTAGAACAACAAGGGGGCTCTAGAATGAAGCCTCGGTCGTAGATCTGGGCGGGTGGACTCTGGCCATTCAGATCTGCTCGCTACTTACCCTAATGCGCATTCGTGCCCCAGCTTAAAGTCGATATCTCTTCCTCACATCTCACGGTCATCCCAGACCCTGGATCCTCCAAGAGGATCCTGTCCGTTCATCAAAGCCTAACCACATGCTAACATCTCGATGTTTATAAGTCTGGATTTCAAGGTTTGAGAGCACAGGGGAACATGCCCTTCGGTATCCCGAATGACGAAACGCCGAAGTGTTGAACAAGCCTCAATTGGTGATTAGCCCCTTGGGTTATTCCTTGGTCAATATGACCTCTTCCCATATGACCACAGTCTCTCTTCCGTTGGGATTTATCAAGGTGAGAGCCCGACCTCTTGTCAACGGGACTCCCGAATCCCCGATCCCTGATTTCCCAAAACGGGTAATCTCTTGACACGTAACCTCCCGAAATTGGTCAGTCTACGACTGCTTTAGGCTTTCCACCATGGAACATCCCGATCTCTCGTCACCAGAAATCCCGAGTTCTCAATTCCTGATTTCCCAAAATGGGAAATCTCATGACACGTGGCCTCCTTTAATCGGACGACCCGAATCCACTTCAGGGTTTCTACCATGGAATGCCCCGATCTTTCGTCACCAGAACTCCCGAGTTTTCGACTCCTGATTTCTCGAAGTGGAAAATATCACGACACGTGGCCTCCATTACTCGGACGGTCCAGATATATTTCGGGGCTTTCGCCCCTATTCACTGGGGTTTTAACCCTCAGGTATCTCCTAACAAATCCAACGACTGTCAGGTTTTCCAGCCGAGATCTGACGGCTCAGACAGGTTCCTAACTTGTGTGCTCTCCCACGACTCCCTGGACATGAAAAGATCAATGGTCCGGTTGCTCTCATGGACCTTGGGGATCTACGGTGCCGACCTCTTTGCTACCCATGAAGACACAGAAAGTCACAGGGGCAAGGCACTTAACATCCTACTTTCTCCTACCAAATCTTAACGGTCATGAATGACCACAGATTTCCCGACGGAATCTTGTCCATCAATCACCAGCTATCAAGGTTAAGGCACTTAACTTTCCATCTTCTTCCTCTTATCTGATGGTCGTGAGTGACCACAGATCTCCCGACGGGATCTCGTCTGTTGATTCGATACTTATTAGGGATTTCTTAAGGCCTTGCGCCTTCACGTCCTCCTTCCAGGCTCTTGATGGGATTTTCAAGAAGGGTATCTCTATGGGGAGGTTTACCCAGGGTACTATCTGAGGCAGATAAGGGTATCGCTCTCCCGAGAACTAGACGTGAAGTATGAATTATATGAGTACGCACATAAATAACGATTTATGAGAACATAAGCCATACATAGTCTTTCCATATAAACATACAACTACCAGTACTGATCAAGACACCATACAGACATTCTTATAATGAAATCATTCACAATTTCACAGCTTATGATCATAAATGTCAGCATACATATATTTCAAGATGCCAAAGACAAAACACTTATCAGAAGGTAACACCAGGGGTTATGCAACTGCTGAGAGGGGTGCTCATTTCCACCCAACCGTAGGCTCAGCGACTCCCAGCAGATTTACCACTAGCCACCCCCGAGCTGAGACAATGATGTTGTGAGACTGCGTCTCTGTTTGCCAGTGACCAAGAGCGAAGGTTACTCTCCTTCCTCTCTGCTATCACTCACTTTGCATATTGCCAGAGTTCTCTTTCTCCCCTCGCGTCTCCCCCCAATCGCTTCTCCCCCACGCCTTATCCTCTTGTGAGGTTGCGTGTGGCGTGATTTCCCTCGCGCTGGTCAGGCCTGATGGCTCTACGGATGGGCGGTTCACCTCCCCATCCCTCATTAATTCTTGAGGATCCATCTACCTACCAGCCTGCGAGACATTTAATTCGGGGCCAGCGAGCCGCTTTTGGTTCTTCGGGCCAGTGAAGTCCAAATACAGTATTGTTTTTCGGTGGAAGTTAACGCCACCTTTCCATGTGCCTTCCACCGCCTTTCTACAGCCATCGTGGTCTTTTTTTCAGCATATCCCCTCTCAGCAGTCCTGCAATATAAATTCATAATATTATTCACATTCATTGACCTTTTCCACAAGGTCCATTCACATCACATATTCACATTTCTGAGTTTGCCACAAGGTCCAATTATTTTTACAAACTGGGGGAAACAGGGTGTTACATCTTCCTATCATCAATAGAACCTGCAAAATCACTATCAGTGTATCTGATCAACTCAAAGTTTAAACTTGATGTGTATCGAATACCAAAGTCAGTTGTTCCAACAACATATCTCAGGATCCTCTTTCCTGCTTGCCAATGAGTACTCTTCAGAGTCTCCATGAATCTCGAAATCAAACTTACAGCAAACATGATATCAGGTTTGGTTGTTGTTAAGTACATAAGGCTTCCAACCAGCCTCTTATACGGATTTGGATCAACATATGATCCCTCATCATACTTGCTAAGTTTAATACTAGTTTCCATAGGTGTTGCAGCTGGTTGACAATTCAACATTCTAAACCTTTTCAATACTTCAATTGCATAGTTAGTTTGACAAATGAAAATGCCATCATCAGATTGATCCACTTCAATTCCAAGAAAATACTTCATCAATCCTAAATCAGTCATCTCAAACTTTGTTTTCATGGCATTTTAAAAATCATCTATAGATAGATCTTCAATAAAAATCAGGTCATCAACATACAAACAGACAATCAAAATTTTACCTTTCTAGTTTACCTTTGTATACAGAGTTGGTTCACTTGGACTTCTACTGAATCCAACACTGATCAGGTATTCATCAATCCTACTATACCAAACTCTGGATGTCTGCTTCAATCCATATAAAGCTTTCCTTAACTTGTAAAATTTATCTCTATGTTTATCAATCTTATAACCCAGAGGTTTTCTTACATAAACCTATTCTTCCAAATATCCATTCAAGAATGCAGACTTGACGTCCATCTGATGCATGATCCATTTATTCTGAGTTGCAATAGCTAAGACCATCCTCACAGTGTCAATTCTTGCTACAAGAGCAAATCTTTCATTGTAATCAATACCGAGTTGTTGACTAAACCCCTTAGCTACAAGTCTTGCCTTGTACTTTTCAACTTCACCTTCTACATTCAACTTAGTCTTATAAACCCTCTTAACACCAATGCTTTTCTTACCTTCAGGTAAATATACAAGATCCCAAGTATTATTTATTTCAATGGAATCAATCTCCTCATCCATTGCTTTTATCTAGACATCCTCTTTAGCAGCTTCATCAAAACTTACAGGATCACATGCCATTAATGCAAAATTTGAAATCTGATCTACTTCTTCATTTTGATCATACAATTCTCTTAAGCTTCTAGCCTTCTGTCCTTTAAATATTTTTCTTAATGAAGCTAAAGTAGGATTTGATTCACTACTTACCTATGAATCTGATTGATGTCCACCATGTCCAGATGGCTCACCATGCTCATGAGTACTGGGCGTTCTAAATTGAGATGGGCTGAAATCTAGTGCTTGCCTTGTTGGACTTCTTGCTGCAGGCGTATGTGCATGTGGAACCATCTATCCAACTCCTTTATCCTGCTCAACTCCATTATCATCATCATGGAGTAACACAACTCCCTCTGAAATTGATTTGTCAATACTTCCATCCTAGGATTCATCTTCTTTAAATTGAACATCTCTGTTGATTACGTATTTCTGGGTGATGGCATTGTAGAGTTTATATGCCCTAGACTCTTCACTGTATCCAAAAAATATACATTTCTCGCTTCTATCATCCAACTTCCTCCTCATTTCTGCAGGTACATGCACAAATGCAACACATCCAAAAATTCTGAAATGAGAAACATTGCAAGGCTTACCATCCCAGGCTTCCTGAGGTACTCGATCCCTCACGGTCTTGGTCGGACTTCTCTTCAAGATAAAAATAGAGCAAAGAACCACATCTCCCCAATATTCATTTGAAAGAGGCTTTTATTTCAACATGCTTCGAGCCATATCCATGATGGTCCGATTCTTCCTTTCAGTGACTCCATTCTGTTGTGGAGTATATCAAACAGTAAACTACCTTTTAATTCCATGAAGATCACAAAATTCAATGAATTCATTAAGTTTGTATTCACCTCCCCTGTCAGACCTTAAGATTTTAATGGTTTGACCACTCTCATTCTCAACTATAGACTTAAACTTCTTAAAAACATCAAAGGCTTCAGATTTTTGTTTCAACAAATACAACCAAGTCTTCCTACTGAAATCATCAATGAAAGTCATAAAATAAACACAGCCAGTGAAAGAAGGTGTTTTCATAGGTCAACATATATTTGTGTGGACAATTTCCAATGGAGCTTTTGCTCTGTAGGAAACACCTGAAACAAATTTCTCTTTGTGATGCTTCCCAAGTATACAACTCTCACAAGAGCTTGCAGGTTGCTGGTTACAAGGCAACCCCTTTACCATCTGCTTCTTATGTAATAGATCTAAGCCACCAAAATGTAAATGACCATATCTCAAATTCCATAACCAAGATTCATATAAACTTCCAGCTTTATAAGCATTCAAAGAACCACTCAAATCATTTCTCATAACAAGTGGAAACATTCTATTCTTGGTCATCTCTACTTTTGCAATCAATTGTTTGCTGGGTAATTTATCATAGGTTGTACATACCTTGTTCTTGAAGAACACTCTGTACTTTTTCTTCAACAAATGTCCAACACTAATAAGATTACATGTTAAACTAGGCACAAAATAAACATCATCAATATTTCTTCTCTGATTATTCTTAGTGTAGATTGGAACTACACCTTTACCATTAACTGTAACCTTACTGTCATTTCCCAGTTTTACTTCAGACTTAATACTAGTATCAATAGAAGAAAACAAATCCTTATTACCAGTCATATGGTTACTACAACCACTATCCAAAAACCAAGTATCATTATCACTTTCCTAAGTGACATTACAAGTTAAGAACACAATATTTTGATCATCCTCAGACTCATTTGTGATATGTGTAGACTACTTTCCATCATCTTCCTGCTTCTTCCAACATTTGTTAGCAAAATGCCCAAACTTCTTACAATAATAAAATTGTACTTTAGATTTGTCATACCTCTGATTTTCTTGCTTCCATGCTTTGTTGTTGCTCCCTCTTAAATTATGAAGATTCTGCTGGGACTTCTCCTCAGACACTGATTCAGTTCTGTTGTCCCTTCAACCAGAAAATCAACCTCCTCTTCCATAATTATAAGACCTTCCTCTGCCTCTGCCTCTGGTAACATGCAATTGGGTTTTGAAAGCATGCTCCATTGATCCTTCTTCATATCTAGATATCCTAGATTCATGAGCAACAAGAGAACCAGTTAATTCATCAATTTGCATTAGACTTAAATCTTTAAATTCCTCTATGGGTATAACTACAGGTTCAAACTTCTTAGGTAAATTTCTTAGGTAAACTTCTTATCACTTTCTCAATAACTCTCTTATTCTCAACATCATCTCCATACTGTCTGAGCTGGTTCACAACACTCATCAATTGAGTCATGAAAGTATCAACATTTTCATTATCCTTCATCTTCAGATTTTCGAAATCCCTTCTTAAATTCTACAACTTCACTGTCTTCACCTTGGACACACCTTGATAACAGGTTTCAAGAATGTCCCAAGACATCTTCGAAGATGCAGCACTAGAAATATTCGTAAAAATGGATTCATTTAATCCTTGTTGGATTAATCGAAGAGCTTTGTTATCCTTTTTTCTGTTTTCCTTCAGTAAAACATGGTCAGCATTAGAGAGAGCCAATTTTGTTGTTACAATAGCTGGCTCAGCATAACCATCATTAACATAAGTCCATAAATCCTGAGAACGCAAAATCATCCTCATTCGAATATACCAAGAGTCATATGACTTCTCGCTCAGGATAGGAACCTGAACCTAAGAAGAATTACTACCAGATGCAGCCATTTATAAAAAATTGAAAGGAATCAAAAAAATGCTCGTGCAGTAAAATTGGGCACAAACAGAAAACAATGAGCAACTGACAGGATTCAATATAGGATCTGATACCAAATGCGAAAAACGAAGGTCAATCGGGGTTCGGGATTTGACGATTACAAATGCCAAACACCAACAACGAAACACAACGTGAATTGCCGAATCGTGAAATGCAAATAAGTTTTGGGCCAACCAATTTGGGTTCAGAGTTCGGCGTTTACAAACGCTCGATGCAAAAACAAAACACACCCAGAATTGTTGAATCGTGAAATCGTGATAAGCCTGTGGGGCCCAGTACTTCGAGTCTCGGTTATTTGGAAGGTAATGGCTCTATTGCAAAAACCGACAAATATCCCGAAAGAGAAAATTTTTTGAACAGAGTTTACTAACTCAATAACAAAATTATCAACGCAGAGAGAATGACTGCAAATACACAATAAAAACTTCAATTCAAAAATGTGTTCAAGATTAATCAATTACAATTCGTTTCTGGTATTTATACAGAAACATGAATTCAAAAATTGCCCCTTTGATCTTCTAAAAGATTTAATTAATGGCGGTGATGGTGTCATGCTGCGTTCAAAGTTTAAGGCAGCCACTGCTTAAGCTAATTGGAGTAAACCAACAGTGCTTGATCCTTGAGTCTTGAAGGGTCAAGACGGCCACCGATGCGTCGTTCATACAGGCGGTGAAATGATTAATACTGGACATGATTATCCAAAAGGCTTGGCAGAAAAATTAAAATATTTTGAAGCCATAGTGTCGCTGCAACAGGAAAGTGGGAAGGCTAGAGTTGTAGGAATAGTGGGGCTTGGTGGGGTTGGAAAAACCACCCTAGCAAAAAAATTCTTCAATAATCATACAAGAAATTACAAGCGATGTTGCTTTCTATTTGATGTCATAGAATCTAATTTAAATCTCATGCAAAGTAAACTTCTTAAGGACCTGGCTCAATGGGATGGGAAAATACACAACCTTGATGAAGGTAAAGTGAAGCTCACAAGATATCTCAAATCTACTTGTGCTCTCATAATTGTGGATAACGTGGATCATACTAAGTAGTCGAATGCATTACTTTTACCAGCTAAGGATGTCCTTCATTCTAGCTGCTTGATTTTAGTCACATCTCGCAATAAGCATGTTCTTATAAACTTAGACATCGTAGACTCATCCATTTACACATTGAAAGGCCTCAATCCACAACACTCTCAAGAGCTATTTTGCTCGCATGCCTTCAGTCAGTCTCATCCTACTGTAGGATTTGACGAAGTGGTTCAAAAGTTTTTACATGGCTGTCAGGGATTGCCATTATCTCTCAGAGTGCTCAGGGCTAATCTGTACGGAATAAACGATTTGACCTCTTGGAAATCCCAATTGTGTAAAATCTCCAAAATGCTTTCGGAGGATATACAAAGCAGGCTTAAAATTAGCTATGATGGTCTGGATGAAGAAGAGAAGAACATATTCTTATACATTACATGTTTCTTTATAGTTGATGACAGGGATACTGTCATAAGAATATGTGACGGATCCGGTTGGGAAGGAGCGCAAGGTCTTGGGAACTTGCAAAACAAATGCCTAGTGGAAATCGATGAAGAAAACTTTATAAGCATGCACAACCACATTAGAGACCTAGGCAGAGGTCTGGCAGAGAAGGAACCTCACGGATGTGCGATTCGGATTTGGCGCCGAATCGACAACCTTCTTGATAATCTTTCCAGCCAATCCCGTGTAAGTATTTTGAAACTTTAAGTCTCTACGGACTTTCAAATTCACGTTGTCTTATCAAAATTCTGTCAAGTTTTCAATTCTTAAAACTTTGCAAGCATTAATATTGTTTCTAACAGCCTGGAATGAACAATTCAGGTGCGCGGAATTAGCATGGTTCACGAAGATGACTCTGAACAATTTTTCGAAAACCTTGCGGAGTTTGTTGGCAGTCGTTTATTTAGCAGGTTGTAGCTGCTTAGTGCTAAAGGTTGGTTTGTTGAATGCCTATCGGTGGCTTGAACTTTCAAGACTCGAGACACCATCGGTGGATTTGTTAGCAGTGGTCGCCTTAACCTTTGCAGGCCACGAGACACCATCACTGTTTCAATTAAATATTTTCTAAGATTGAAGGGGCAGTTTATGAATTAGGGATTTAATGTTAGTTTTTGTATAAATGTAAAACGGATTGTAATTTGAAGCATCATATATATTTTTTGAATTGAAGTAGCTATTGTGCATTTAGAGGTATTTTCTCCGTTTATATTTTGTTCTTCATTAAGTTTGTAAACTTGTTTTATTTTCTTGATCAGATTCATTTTTTGAGGAAACACGGTAATTACTTGGTTCTTTTGTTTGTGAACCCGGTCTCACATTAATTTCTGAGCATAGCGATTCAGGGTTTTTCGCATTTCAGAGTTTACTTGTTAAAAGGTGCATGGAGTTCTTTATTTTAAAAAACTCTAAACCTGAAGTGGTGGGCACAAACCCTATTTGCGTTTTGTGATTCGGGATTAGTTGTTGCATTTTTCTTTTTGCGTTGGGTGTTTGTAAACCCCGAAACCCCGAACTGTTGGGCCCACAATTTATTCGCATTTTGCGATTCGGCAATTCATGTTGTGTTTTTTTTTTGGTGTCTGGCATTTGTAATCGCCGAATCCCGAACCCCGATTGACCTCTGGTTTTTCACATTTGGTATCATAGTCTGTATTGTATTCTGTCAGTTGCTCATTGTTCCTGTTTGTGCCCAAATTTTACTGCGCGAGAATTTATTTGATTTCTTTCAAACTTTTATAAATGGTTGTGTCTGGTAGCAGTTCTTCTCAGGTTTAGGTTCTTGTTCTGAATGAGAAGTCATATGACTCTTGGTATATTCGAATGAGGATGATTTTTCGTTCTCAGGATTTATGGACTTATGTTATTGATGGTTATGCTGAGCCAGCTGATGCAGCAATAGAACTGGCTCTCTCTAATGCTGACCGTGTTTCCTAAAGGAAAACATGAAGAAGGATAACAAGGCTCTTGGATTAATCCAGCAAGGATTAAATGAATCCATTTTTACAAAGATTGCTAGTGTTGCATCTTCGAAGATGGCTTGGGAAATTCTTGAAACCTTTTATCAAGGTGTGTCCAAGGTGAAGACAGTCAAGTTGCAGAATTTAAGAAGGGACTTCGAAAATCTGAAGATGAAGGATAATGAAAGTGTTGATACTTTCATGACTCAAGTGATGAGTGTTGTGAACTAGCTCAGGTAGTATGGAGATGATGTTGAGAATAAGAGAGTTATTGAGAAAGTGATGAGAAGTTTACCCATTAAGTTTGAACCTGTAGTTATACCCGTAGAGGAATTTAAAGATTTAGGTCAAATGCAAATCGATGAATTAACTGGTTCTCTTGTTGATCATGAATCTAGGATATCTAGATATGATGAAGGATCAATGGAGCATGCTTTCAGATCCCAACTGCATGTTACCAGAGGAAGAGGAAGAGGAAGGTCTTATAATCGTGGAAGAGGAGGTTGATATTTTGGTCGATGGGACAACAGAACTGAATCAGAGTCTGTGGAGAAGTCCCAGTAGAATCCTCCTAATTTAAGAGGGAGCAACAACAAACCCTGGCAGCAAGAAAATCAGAGATATGATAAAACTAAAGTACGATGTTATTATTGTAAGAATTTTGGGCATTGTTCTAACAAATGTTGGAAGAAGCAGGCAGATGTTGGAAAGCAGTCTGTACATATCACAAATGAGTCTGAGGATGATCAAAATCCTATGTTCTTGGCTTGTAATGTCACTCGGGGTAGTGCTAATGATATTTGGTTTTTGGATAGTGGTTGCAGTAACCATATGACTGGTAATAAGGATCTATTTTCTTCTATTGATACTAGTATTAAGTCTGAAGTAAAACTGGGAAATGACTGTAAGGTTACAATTGGTAAAGGTGTAGTTCCAATTTACACTAAGAATAATCAGAGAAGAAATATTGACGATGTTTATTTTGTGCCTGGTTTAAAATGCAATCTTATTAGTGTTGGACAGCTGTTGGAGAAAAAGTATAGAGTGTTCTTCAAGAACAAGGTATGTACAATCTATGATAAATTACCCAACAAATAGTTGATTGCAAGAGTAGAGATGACCAAGAATAGAATGTTTCCACTTGTTATGAGAAATGATTTGAGTGGTTCTTTGAATGCTTATAGAGTTGGAATTTTAGATGAATCTTGGTTATGGCATTTGAGATATGGTCATTTACATTTTGGTGGCTTAGATCTATTACAGAAGAAGCAGATGGTAAAGGGGTTTCCCTATATCCAACAACCTACAAGCTCTTGTGAGAGCTGCATACTTGGAAAACATCATAGAGAGAAATTTGTTTTAGGTGTTTCCTACAGAGTAAAATCTCCATTGGAAATTGTCCACACAGATTTATGTGGACCTATGCAAACACCTTCTTTAACTGGCTGTGTTTATTTTATGACTTTTATTGATGATTTCAGTAGGAAGAGTTGGTTGTATTTGTTGAAGCAGAAATCTGAAGCCTTTGAAGTTTTCAAAAAGTTTAAGTCTATGGTTGAGAGTGAGAGTGGTCAAACCATTAAAATCTTAAGGACTGACAGAGGAGGTGAATACAAACTTAATGAATTCATTGAATTTTTTGATCTTCATGGAATTAAAAGGCAGTTTACTACTCGATATACTCCACAACAAAATGGAGTGGTTGAAATGAAGAATAATACCATCATGGATATGGCTCGAATCATGTTGAAAGAGAAGCATCTTTGAAGCTCTGTTTTTATCTCGAATATAAGTCCGACCAAGACAGTGAGGGATCGTGTACCTCATGAAACTTGGGATGGTAAGCCTTGCAATGTTTCTCATTTCAGAATTTTTGGATGTGTTGCATTTACGCATGTACCTGTAGAAATGAGGAGGAAGTTGGATGACAGAAGCGAGAGATGTATCTTTCTTGGATACAGTGAAGAGTCTAGGGAATATAAACTCTATAATCCCATCACCCAAAAATATGTAATTAGTAGAGATGTTCAATTTAAAGAAGATGAAGCCTCGGATGGAAGTATTGACAAATCAATTTCAAAGGTAGTTGTGTTACCCCGTGAAGATGATGATGGAGCTGAGAAGGCTGAAGGAGATGGACAGATGGTTCCACATACACTTATGCCTGCAGCAAGAATTCCAAAAAGGCAAGCACCATATTTCATCCCATCTCAATTTAGAACGCCTAGAACTCATGAGCGTGGTGAGCCATTTGGACATGGTGGACATCAATCAGATTCACAGGTAAGTAGTGAATCAAATCCCACTTTAGCTTCATTAAGAAACGGATTTAAAGGATAGAAGACTAGAAGCTTAAGAGAATTGTATGATCAGAATGAAGAAGTAGATTAGATTTCAAATTTTGCATTAATGGCATGTGATCCTGTAAGTTTTGATGAAGCTGCTAAAGAGGATGTCTGGATAAAAGCAATGGATGAGGAGATTGATTCCATTGAAAGAAATAACACTTGGGATCTTTTAGATTTACCTGAAGGTAAGAACAATATTGTTTTTAAGTGAGTTTATAAGACTAAGCTGAATGCAGAAGGTGAAGTTGAAAAGTACAAGGCAAGACTTGTAGCTCAAGGGTTTAGTCAGCAACCTGGTATTGATTACAATGAAACCTTTGCTCCTGTAGAAAGGATTGACATAGTGAGGATGGTCTTAGCTATTGCAGCTCAGAATAAATGGATCATGCATCAGATGGACGTTAAGTCTGCATTCTTGAATGGATTTTTGGAAGAAGAGGTTTATGTAAGACAACCTCTGGGTTATGAGATTGATAAGTACAGAGATAAAGTTTAGTTTTTAAGGAAAGCTTTATATGGATTGAAGCAAGAATCCAGAGTTTGGTATAGCAGGATTGATGAATACTTGATTAGTGTTGGATTTAGTAGAAGTCCAAGTGAACCAACTCTGTATACAAATATTAACCAGAAAGGTAAAATTTCGATTGTCTGTTTGTATGTTGATGACTTGATTTTTACTGGAGATCTATCTGTAGATGATTTTAAAAATGCTACGAAAACAAAGTTTGAGATGACTGATGAAATATTTCCTTGGAATTGAAGTGGATCAATCTGATGATGGCATTTTCATTTGTCAAACTAAATATGCAAATGAAGTATTGAAAAGTTTTAGAATGTTGAATAGTAAACCAGCCACAACACCAATGGAAACTGGTACTAAACTTAGCAAGTATGATGAGGTATCATATGTTGATCCAACTTTGTATAAGAGGTTGGTTGGAAGCCTTATGTACTTAATAGCAACCAGACCTGATATCATGTTTGTTGTAAGTTTGATTTCGAGATTCATGGAGACTTCGAAGAGTACTCATTGACAAGAAGGAAAGAGGATCCTGAGATATGTTGCTTGAACAACTGACTTTGGTATCCGATACACATCAAGTTTAAACTTTGAGCTGATCAGATATACTAATAGTGATTTTGCAGGTTCCATTGATGACAGGAAAAGCACACCTGGGTATGTGTTCAGTCTTGGATCTGCAGCAGTGGCATGGGCATCAAAGAAACAACCCTTTGTGACTCTATCTTCTACTGAGGCAGAGTATGTTGCAACAACTGCAGTTGCATGTCAAGCTGTCTAGATGAGAAGAATATTGAATGAATTATTGCTTGAGCATAATGTTGCAATTCAGATTACCTGTGATAATAAATCTGCCATTGCACTGTCAAAGAATCATGTTTTTCACAAACAGAATAAGCACATTGATACAAGGTATCATTTCATTCGAGAGCTGGTAACTGGCAAAGAAATTTCTGTTTAGTTCTGCAAATCTGAAGAACAATTTGCAGACATATTTACGAAGCCTTTGGGAAATGAATTGTTTAAAATCCATAGAAGAAATATTGGGGTCTGCAAGATGTAATGCATTGTTTGAAGCAATTTTGTCTTACATATTTTTAGTTTGTTTTTGTTCTGAAATGATTAAGAGGGAGTATGTCAGGATGTAATCATTTCACCGCTTCTGTGCAAATGGTAAATCGGTGACTTGACCTTTCAAGACTTGAGACACCATCGGTGGATTTAGTAGCGGTGGTCGCCTTAACCTTTGCAGGCTATGAGACACCATCATCGTTTCAATTAAATATTTTATAAGATTGAATGATCCAAGTGGATATCGGTGGCCACCCAACTTTCCCAACTGGCTCAAAATGGTTTTCTGGCAGTTTTGGCAATTTACTATTTTTAGCAGTTTTTACTTCTGGGGCCATTTTGAGGGCCTAAATGAAGGTTTTTTGGGATCGAGTCTCTTAATGATAGCCAAAGGCATGATTGAGGCCCCAAAATGAATCTCCTTGATGATACCTTTCCAACGGGCTATCATACGCCTAAAACGAAGATCGTATGCAAAAGTTACGACCTCGGGAAGTTAATGTACTAACTTACCCAAACAAGGCCCACATGACTTTTGGCGCTTCATCTCCTAGGGTTAGGTTTTTGGATGTCTAGGGTTTTTGGCATTCCTGTTTATTGTAAAAAGGCCTCTAGAGACTCATTGTAATCATCTTCTTTCGAATGAGCACAGCCGTCATATCTCCTCTCAGAGATAAGTCACCACCATTCCAGCAAGCTTGTTTCCGCTGCATTTTACAATTTCAGCTTATTTCATTATTGAATAGAAAACCAATTTTACTGTATCTTTGTTATTTTTTGTTAAACACCTCTTAATAATCTGTATTCATTTCGTTCTGCTCATAAAATCCGGATCATCGAAGGGGCAGTTTATGAATTAGGGATTTAATGTTAGTTTTTGTATAAATGGAAAACGGATTGTAATCTGAAGCATCATATATATTTTTTGAATTGAAGTAGCTATTGTGAATTCGGAGGTATTTTCTCCGTTTATATTTTGTTCTTCATTGAGTTTGTAAACTCGTTTTATTTTCTTGATCAAATTCATTTTTTGAGGAAACACAGTGATTACTTGGTTCTTCTGTTTGCGAACCCGGTTTCACATTAATTTCTGAGCATAGTGATTCAGGGTTTTTCGCATTTCATAGTTTACTTGTTCAAAGGTGCGTGGAGTTCTTTATTTTCAAAAACTCCGAACCCGAAGTGGTGGGTCCAAAACCTATTCGTGTTTCGCGATTCGGAATTAGTTGTTGCATTTTTCTTTTTGCATTGGGTGTTTGTAAACCCCGAAACCCCGAATTGATGGGCCCACAATTTATTCGCATTTCGCGATTCGGCAATTCACGTTGTGTTTTGTTTTTGGTGTCTGGCATTTGTAATCGTCGAATTCCGAACCCCGATTGACCTCTGGTTTTTCACACTGGGCAGAGGTCTGGCAAAGAAGGAACCTCCCGGATGCGAGATTCAGATTTGGTGCCCAACCAACAACCTTCTTGATAATCTTTCCGGCCAATCACGTGTAAGTATTTTGAAACTTTAAGTCTCTATGGAATTTCAAACTAGCGTTGTCTTATCAAAATTCTGTCAAGTTTTCAATTCTTAAAACTTTGCAAGAATTAATATTGTTGCTAACAACCCAGAATGAACAATTCAGGTGCGCGGAATTAGCATGGTTCACGAAGATGACTCTGAACAATTTTTCTAAAACCTTGCGGAGTTTGTTGGCAGTCGTTTATTTAGCAGGTTGTAGTTGCTTAGTGCTAAAGGTTGGTTTTTTGAACGTGTATTCAGCGTTGGGCACTTACCACATCTAATATATCTCCGTTGGGTGAACTGTTTGAAGTAAATTTTAGATTCCTCGATTCCCATAAAGAACTTAAGAGTATTAAGTATAGAAGGGGGTTATTTGAAAAGACTCTGGCAACATGAATATGAGGTAGTCATGTTATTCTTTTACAGATAATGTTGTTTTGTGTTTTCTTCAAATTGTAAAACTTGCTTGCACTTGATAATTGTCTTCCTATACCAGAATGCCAAATAGTTGACATTTACAACATCAAATTTACTTGAATAATGTGTGTGAACATTGCAAGCACCTCTCCAGCTGAGGGAATTGTATATTGGCGGTCCCCTTTTATATGTTCCAGAGTCCATTGGGAAGTTGAAGCACCTTGAAAAAATTGACTTGTGTGGCGGTCATTTTAGAGGTTTGCTAGAAGAATTAGGTCATTTGCATTCCTTGAAACACTTCTGGTTAAGTGATTGTGTATACATGGAGTTGCTCCCAGATTCAGTTGGGAACTTGACGAGCCTCCAAATTCTTGACTTGCATGAGGTTAGAAGTCTGGAGACCCTCCCAGGCTCGTTTGGGAACCTGATCGGCCATCAAAATCTTCACTTGTCCAGCTCCAAGCTGCAGATACTCCCAGACACGGTTGGGAACCTGATCGGCCTCCAAAGTCTTGACTTGTCTCACTACCACGATCTGCAGGCACTCCCAGACACAGTTGGGAACTTGACGGTCCTCAAAAGTCTTTACTTGTTCCAATGCTACATTCTGCAGAAGCTCCCAGACTCAGTTGGGAACCTGATAGGCCTCCAAGGTCTTTAGTTGAGCTATTTCTACACTTTGAAGAAGCTCCCAGAAACGTTTGGGAACCTGACGGGCATCCAAGGACTTGACTTAAGCGGGTGCTGCACTTTGTAGACACTCCCAGACTCGGTTGGGAACCGAACCTGACGGGCCTCCAAAGGCTTGACTTGAGAAACTGTTGTACTTTGCAGACGCTGCCAAACTCAGTTGGGAACCTGATGGGCCTCCAAATGCTTAACTTGAACCATTGCAACAATCTGCAGATACTCCTAGAATTGGTTGGGAACTTGACGGGCCTACAAATTTTTTACTTGCGCTATTGCTGCAATTTGCAGAGGCTCCCATACTTGATTGAAAACCTGGCGGGCCTACAAAGTCTTTACTTGAGCTGTTGCAACAATCTGCATAGGCTCCCAGACTCAGTGGGGAACCTGATGAGCCTCCAAAGGCTTGACTTGATTGATTGTTCCACATTTTTTACGCTCCCAGATGGTTGGGAACCTGACAGGCTATCAAAGTCTTCACGTGGCCTATTGCTCTGCTCTGCAGACTCTTCCAGAATATGTTGGAAACTTCCCAAGTGTAAGTCTCCACCTTGTATTTTTCCCCTCTTTCCAGACGCTCCTGGACTCGGTTGGGGACCTGATGGGCCTCCAAAATCTTGACGCAGGTTCTCCACTCTACATGAGCTCCAAGACTTACCAGCCTCCAAAATCAGTTGTTGTGCCATAATGATCTCGACTCTACTTAATGTTTTATCTTTTTAATATTGGACATCATGGTGCAAATATTCATCATCAAAATGGTATGTGTAGTTTAACATTATGAGAAATTAATTGATACACACCTTGGGAGAGAACCGTTAATAGTACATACATCAAACTTGCAAATTTGATTTGATTTTGCATACATAATATTCATATTCAAATATTGGCAAAAATACTGGTTTTTTAATGCATTGTATGGTTTCCAACTCACTAGTGATGGGCGAAAACATTTGGTGTCCACTGTGTCTTTTTCATGTGTATGTTAGAGAGAATCTCATTTAACTTATTAATATGAATTTTTGAATTTTTTCTTATAAATAGGAAAGTTATTTTTATTTAAAAGTTATTTGATTTTTTTACATAAATATAAGTTATTTTTTTATTGTTATTATTTTATTGAAAAATCAGTAACTAGTTGGGTACTTGAGTGGCATGTGGGAATGCTACCAAGGCATGCCAACGAGGCCCCTCACGTGGCTCACAAGGCTAGTCTAGAGTTTATTCAGGAAAAAATGTTTTTTGTTTTTTGTTCTTTCTATCAACATTGTACAAAAACTTACAAAAAGGAGACATCTTGCTCATTTCAATGCTTATTCTATTTTTCCTTCACTACATATTCTTATACATCAAAAAAAAAAGAAGCTTTGGTCCTTACTCCATTTCCTTCTTGTTAAACAACTAGTACTAAATTTAGAGTCGGAACTCCATTGATTGGGACTCTATATTGTCCAGAAATTCATATAGACTGAAAAGCGTTGACTGGAAGGGACAAGGCCTCCTTTGATAGAGAGTCTTCTTTCTCATTGAGTTCTCTAAATATGTGGTTGAAGGAAACCACTCAAAGGATTTCATAGAGTGCTTGATGTCTCGGAGTAGAGGTTCCAACCTAAAATCCGAGATTGTTTCTTTCTTCCTTGCCTAATCGATAACAAGCTTGGAGTCTCCCATAATCTACAACTTCTTTACATCTTTAATTGAGGCAATTTCCAAGAGAGTTCGAAGAGCTATGAACTCAACCCTGTCATTTGTTCCTCTTTCAAGAGAATAACATACTTGGATGTAGTGGTTATGGTTGATACAAAGGAACACATCAACCCCACACACTAGAGGGTTCCCTTGGCACGCCCCATCAAAAAGTCCCCAAGGAATTCTGAATTCCAACTCTAGCATCACTGACACCCTTGGATCTTATATCTCGATATCTATCAAAAACTCCGTGGACAAGTTCAAGATTATTCCTATCATTACTTCAAGGGGGATGTCCTTATCATGGAAGATGCTTGAGTTACGAGACTAGACATTTGTTTTGCAGTGAACACCTTGAGTCAGTTTCTAGTAGAACCCAGACGTGTTCACCTAGTGGTTGCAAAACATGTGATGAGGTACCTTAAAGGTACAATGGATTATGGTGTCAGCTATGACAGAGATAATGACTTCACATTGAGTGGATACACTGATGCAGATTGGGCAGGAAGCCTTGTTGATAGAAAAAGCACTTCTGGATGCTGTTTCAGTTTGGGATTAGCCATGATCTCGTGGCAGAGCAGGAAGCAATCCAATATTTCTCTCAGCACAACGGAAGCAGAGTACATTGCCACATGTTCTGCTAGCTGCGAAACTATATGGCTTCGAAAGTTGTTGACTGGCCTATTTGACTTGGAGATGAGAGCAACCGTGATTCTATGTGACAACCAGAGCTGCATAAAGATGACAGAGAATCCTGTATTCCACGACAAGGCGAAGCACATAGAGATCCACTATCATTTCATCTGTGACATGGTACAGAGAGGAGCCTTGAAGCTCCAGTAAATTAGCACAGATGAACAGGTTGCTGATGTGTTGACCAAACCTCTATCTCGTGTAAAGTTTGAACACTTTGAGATAAGCTTGGTATAGTCCAAAAGGACCCTCCTTGAAAAGGGGAGTATATATATATTCCTTTCTTCTGACCTCGCTGTTAGACGTAAAGCAAGATGAGTCATTTCTTCTGACCTCGCTGATAGACGTAAAGCAAGACGTTGTGTGTTCCTTTCTTCTGACCTCGCTATTAGACGTAAAGAAAGATGAGTCATTGCTTCTGACCTCGCTGTTAGATGTAAAGCAAGACGCTGTGTGATTCCTTGCTTCTGACCTCGTTGTTAGATGTAAAGCAAGATGATAATGTGTTCCTTTCTTCTGACCTAGTTGTTAGACGTAAAGCAAGATGATTCCTTGCTTCTAACCTCGTTGTTAGATGTAAAGCAAGATGATGATGTGTTCCTTGCTTCTGACCTAGTTTTTAGACGTAAAGCAAGACGATTCCTTGCTTCTGACCTCATTGTTAGACGTAAAGCAAGATGATGATGTGTTCCTTGCTTTTGACCTAGTTGTTAGACGCAAAGCAAGATGATTCCTTGCTTCTGACCTCCCTGTTAGACATAAAGAAAGATGATGATATATACCTTGCTTCTGACCTAGTTGTTAGACGTAAAGCAAGATGTGACTAACACTGAGCTACTAGCTTGTCAGCTATGACATTGAGCCAGTGTAGTACTGTGATGTGCCAGCCTAGTGCTATGATGAGGTATCATTTTTACTGATACATATTGATGCAGATGATGATGGCATTCTTTCGAGAATGATGATGCTGCCGATGAAGAAAACTTCCGATGACTCGTAAATATGTCAGCCAATGTTCCAAGATGATATTGACGATACTGTCCTCCTAATGCCACTGATGATGCAGACCTCTCTCGCCTGATGTTGTTGAAGAATACCCTTCTTGTTAAGGGGGAGTGTTGAAATAATGTAACTGCAAAGAGTATTCTTCTTATTATTGTTATTTTATTCATAGGATTAAGCCCCATTGTGGATTAATCATGTCGATAATTGTATTAGGACCAAATCCCCTTTTGTGGATTGGTCAACAGACAATTATAATAGGCAGAATAAGAAGTCGACCCCAGCAGTTAATTAAGAGACCCGGAAATATAATAAAGGTGGGTTTACCCACCCAGATTGAGAAGTCGGCCCTGCCAGTGAAGAGACACTTCACATGTGCCAGAACTTGTATAAATATAAGAGGCTAGCACCTCATTTGAACACAAATCACTTGCTTAGTTTGAGAAACAAGTTCTGATCCATTACCGGCAAAGGAGAGAGGGAGAAGAGTGGCGCATCTTTTGGAGAGGACTATCTGTATTGGTTTGAGTTATCTCTTGAACATTGTGTTGGAAATTTATGATAAGGAGGTTTTTGCTGGGTTTTCTTCCCCTAGAGGGTTTCCCGGGATAAATGTCATGTCTCTTGTGAATGTGTATTTCTCAGTGATCTTGTTCTTATGTTTCTCTTATCTATTGAAATGCAAAGAACTATAATAATGGCATAAACATTAAAAGTGAATTTGTGGACCATGCGTTGGAAATTCGCAAGCATAGTTTCTTCTGGTTCAAGCTTGTGTAAAAATGAAACCACCTACCTCAAGCATAGTTTCCTCTGGTTCACACTTGTGTAAAAATGAAACCAGGTCCAAGCATAGTTTTGGCTAGTTTTAAGCTAGTGTAAAAATAAAATCTACCCCAGGCATAGTTTTGTTTTGTTTTAAGCTTGCGTAAAAATGAAAACAATCTCAAGCTTAGTCTTTGTTCTTTCTCATGCTCATAAATCAAGGAGAATGTAACCGAGTAAAATTTTATCACTTTTTCGGACTCGTAAAGGTTATACGAAAAATGAACCCCCTGGAGTTCCCTTTAAGCTCTTTTCAGACTCTCTAAACATAAAGAGATTGTCGAGTGATCTTATTCTTTTCACGCTCGTTAAAGTATTAGAAAGCACGTCTGTTGAGCGGTATATTATCTCTTTTTTGGTCTCATCATACTACTTTACGAAAAATGACATTTTTGGAGTTTCCTTTAAGTGTTTTTAGGACTCTCTAAATATGAACAACCATAGAGTTTACTTTCTTTGGATTCGTAAAACAAACATTGAAAGGCCCATATGGGACAGAACCACTCCTTCCTAGGGTTCGTTAAATATACTCTGAGGGACTCATCCAAAGGATGAGCTTACAGTCCAAGCATATGTTATCCTCCTCAAGCTTGTGTAAAAATAAAGAGGTACTCGCCATAAATGGTGGGGGGGAAATTGGGAAAGAAATGTATCTAAACATGTATTCTATGGAAGAGTCGCTTTTGAACATGACACCCTTTCACTCGCCTTGTGTCTAGGTTGGAAAATCCACTTGTCTCTTGATCATACTCCTTTATGAGATTACAAATTGGTCTGTGGTCCTTGTTGTCGAGTCATTATTTCCAAGACATTTTTCGTGTCGTCAATATGTTCAAAGAGAAATTCAACTCGTAAATCCTTCTATTGCATCGGCCATTTCTGTAGTCCTTAAGCCTTCTATTGCGTCGGCCATCCCTGATTCAGTCCTAAATCACTTGTTACTTTGATCTACCTCAAATCGTTTTACCCATTTCGTGTCATTGATGGGGGATACATCAAGGCCCTCCTGTGACGAGTCTTTTCCTGTTGACTTCAACTCATTATCCAGGAATTAGACTTAGATACTAATTGGTACCTTGGAACTTGCATTCCTCAATGGCAAGTTTCCTCGCTTTCGACAGTGGGTTTTCATTATTGACCCATGATCGAGATATTTCACCGAGTGTTCGACTTCATCTCACAAATTCGCATTCGTTGGATTGTACTAGAGTGCCTTAGGGATCATTGACATTAATGGTGACTTCCCTCGCACTTGTTAACGACATACACTAATGATCGGTAATCAAGTGGTTTCTACTATGTTTGACTTTAGCATATGTATTCGCATGGTTAGGTTCGTACTATAGAGTGGTGGAGATGAAGACCCTCAATCTTTTCTGATAGATTCAAGTTGCATTGGAGTATATTCAGATTGTACTGGTGCATATATCCACAGTGTATGGCTTGTGGCTATGTTCAAATTTCAGTCTTTAACACATAGATCCACAGTGTATTTTTGGTGGCTATGTTCGATTTGAGTCATATTGGCATGGATCCATAGTGCATTTTTGGTGGCAATGACCTGTCTTACTTGACATGGATCTTTTCATGTCGGCATGTATGATTTGAGTCATTTGTATTTTGAGTATGGAAATGCCTACCTCAGTGATGATATATTATTGTATTGTATTTCCTTGTTTGTTGGCAGGTTTCTGACCGACTGTTCCTTATTCCCTACACACACTCGACAAAGTATTTCAGCTATCACTCTGTTCTAACTTCATACTTTGGGGGGCTCTCTGTTACACATTATTTTCATCACTCTTATGATCGTTAATAATTTAAACCTATCATTTGTCTTTAGAAGGATTAGATTCCCGAGGAAAGAAGGGAGAAGAACTTTGCCTGAGAGATGAAATCATATTTTCCTTTGTAAAAATCTTAATAAGGAGGATCGTCGCACCCTATCCAGTTATAGGGGTGCGATGATCCCGGACCGTCACATGCTATACTAAACTTGGCCTGCGACACCTTGTTCTTGAGGCATAAGGAGGCTTGCAATGTTCTACATTTGATTCTCAATTCACTGGCATTTATTTTGTCTTCATTTTAAATCATGCATCCACTTTTGCCCATTCTGGAGGCCTGTGCATTGTTCTTGACTCTTGATCAAAACATTGATCTCTCGAAAAATGTTCATTGATTAATAAAATACCGGGTCTATGGCAATGTATTCATTTAGTAACAAATTTGTTACAATGTAATGTCAGCTGGGTTATGGTTTACTTGTAAATGGATGAGAGGTTGATTTTCAATTATTTCTTGTATATTATTTGGAATGGTATTTATACAGTGCGATCAAATGTAGTTTTGGAACATACTTTTCGCTGTACAGCACTAACCAATTCTTAACAGTTCATTCTCTTCATGAATTTCAAGCCATGTGGTTTAAATTTCTTACAAAACCTTCTGCGCAAAATCACAAGCAATAGAGCGTATTTCTATGCCCTCTATTTTCCTTCTCTTTGGTTTACACATTACTGCTTTATCTTTATTATTGTATACTCTCTTCTAGATATTCAATTTCCATTCATAATGGATCTAAGACGGAAGGGGGAAATTAAAACCTCACATATGTAGATTAAATTACCTCATTCAAGACATACATGCTCTTTCGTCATGGTTTTTGGCGTAATATTGTTGAGGCAAATAATCAATCGTTGTGGTTGGTGGGATAGTCACCAAATAAGTCGACGCTATTGAAGAAATATTGGATCATCATTGTAGGTAAGCGAGTCTTCTTCCGAGGCTTCCATTAATCGTATAATTGTTTTATGGTAAAACTAGAAAACCTCAACACGCCCTGCATCAAGATTGAAGATTACATGCCATGCATGCATCAAGTCTATCAAGTCTGATTAAATTTTATATTAATGCATTCAATCGTATATGTCTTTAGTTGTGTTATTATTAGTTAATAAATGTGGTTATTATTAATATAAAGGGTGTTAGTTGTGATGATGATGATGATGATGATGATGATGATTATTGATAGTATTAAAAACATTTTTAATTGGTATATATTGAAATAAAATATATAAGTTAATATATATGAGTTAAAATATATAGATTATGATTATTAGAGTTAGAGTTGATTAATGTAGTTATTATTAATATACAAGGGTTAGTTGTGTTAGTTATTATTAGTTAATAATAATAATAATAATAATAATTGTTGATATTATTAATAATATTTTATATTAATAAACACATTAATATATAATAATACTTTATTAAATTCATAAATAAAGTATTAATAATACTTTATTAATTCATCATTATTAGTCATAATTATATTTATTAAAAATATTATTATTACTTTATTGTTATTATAAATAATATAGTAATAATTAATAATAAATAATAATGATAATTATTAACTATATTATTAGTTATTATTAATATACTTAATTAGTTATATCATACCAGGGTTACATTAAGGATATGTATGTATAATATACATATCTTTTATACAATAATTATTAATTAATCATAATAATTAACTATGTCAATAATAATTTGTTAATAATATATTAAGGTCAATTATTAGGGTTACGATTATAAGACTTATGTTTATTTTAATGGTTTGGGAATATGGTTTAAACCTTAGGTGGAATTTATTATTTTCAATATATGGGCTCTAATGAAAGTTTTATATGTGTGAGAGACTTGTTTTGTTAATTATCCCACCTGTTATAACCCTATGTTTCATAGGATCACCTGGTGATTATGACCTCTTTTTCTAGTTGCATTATATTGTAAATAATATTTTATTCTGCAAATGATTTACAAAATAAAAAGAAAAAGGAAAAAAAATAAAACAAGAAAAAATATAAAAAATAAAAGAGGGTATAAAAAGAAAAAACGACAAAACCCCATGAAATAAATTTGGCTTGATTCATACTGTCTAACCATGATCAAACTCTTTCAATTTATGCAGATAGGATAATGAATAAATTGGGCTAAACAGTTTAATCTTAGCCTAATTAGATAGGTTAGTGAATAAATTTGATCAAACAATTTAAGCTTGGACAAATATCTTAGGTTAGAGTAATTTTTAGCCCAACAGTTTAATTTACCTGTCTGAATAACCATCTGATCCATAATGGACACCTCGTTTAGCCATTAAACTCTGTTTTTCCACCATTCTGCATTGTTCATTGATCCATATGCAGGCGATGCCATCATATCTCGTTCTCAAGACAGCTGCAATCAAAGCTCCTGGTCCACAACCGCCATTAAAGCCTGGTAAACACAGTTAACATTTTTTCAGTTTGCAGGTATTAGTTGACAATGGTGCCCAAATCCAAATCCTCTGAGACTGTAGAAAACCCTTTCCTCCCTCCTCCCGTCGATCTGGATCGTATCCCCCTGGCCGATAAAGACTATTTAATTGCAGAGCCAAAGTGTGAATTCAACTTCTTCGAATTACACTTCTTGTTCAAGGATGTTTTTCTGGATCAGAGCAACGAGATCGAACTCTAGGAGTCCAATCTTCCACTATACGTGTTTCCCCACACATATAATTTTCCCGAATTTGCCCTGAAATGTCAATCCCACTATCTTCCCGGCCAAAGGGCCATTGTCTCTTTGTTTGGAGAAACTCTTTTCACCATCACCCCTCAAACGATAGATCAGATACTGCATATACCCAGAAATGACTCTGCCTCCCCCTTCTCCATTGAAATATTGACTGAGCTATACCAAAAATTGTCTTTGCCACAGAGAGCTCAAATCTTTGAAATTTTCCTACCTGAAAATGCTCAATTACCAAAGAAGAATCCCCCATATCATTCCTCCATCTTCTCAGTTAAAGGCAACCAGATCATCTCATCCCTATGTTGCCTCCTAGGATACTATTCTGATGAATGGGTGGATGAACCCATTCTGGGTTTTCTATGCATTTTCTCTACTGAGGAAAAGTCCACTACACAATTTGACCATAGTCAGTTTCTAGCTGACAACATCCATGAACAGCTGTTCAAGTTTTCTACAGAAGGTATGTTCAGGTATTCTTCAATATTGGTGTACCTATTCCTCTTTTTCCAAGCAGACAAGTTTTCTTTCTCCCAACAGAAATTGGACCAAGATGGTAACCCCAACTTGTAACCTCTTGGACATCCATAGTGAGGAAGAACTCATCTGAGTTCAACTTGAAACAGTTTATCGACCAATTCTACCATCCAATGTGTAGTGTCCCCAAGATCGAGCCCTTTGTAAGTCTGATGTATGAAATGAATTGTAAAT
>ML793872.1:255438-273430 GCA_009831015.1 Picea engelmannii | reverse complement strand
ACAGAGTGGGCAAGGAATTAGGGGTTGGAAGGTGGGAATAGGGGCTAAGTGCTAAGCCTAGGGGCTTAAGCCTTGGGGAATAATATTTTAATATTATTTCGAAAGACATGTGAATATTATGTTTTTACCCTAAGGTCTTTTGGAATGACATGTGACTTCCAAATGGTGGAAGGAATGCAAGCTGATGGAAGCATGCAACATCATGGGTGACAAGTGTCAACCCAAGCACATGCAGATAAAACTGTTGAATTGAGCCGTGATGGGGGTTCCTCCTCCACTCTACCCGACCATCTGAACATGAACGGTCTGACCTCTGCAAGAATAACCAGGAGTATCTTCTGAACGGTACGCCTCGTCCGACCCAGGAAGAGACCTCGTGCCATTCTGAAACCGTGGGAAAAGTCTGTGTTGATTTCAGGAAAGCCGAGACATCCTCTGCCTGAATAGATTGAGCCTAGATGTGGAATCTCTGTCCCCAAACCATAACCACGAGACCATTCCATCATTGTTGAGCCTATTGGAAATCTCGTGTTTGTTTTCCCCATTGGCTGTTGTGGCCATGCAGTGCTAGATTGTGTATGGCTTGTTGGTCAGTTTGTATAGCACTCTCTCCAGGTGAGAGAGGTGGTTGAATTGGAAGAACAGGTTGCTTGGCATGTGAGTGACTCTCTCCAGGTGAGAGAGTGCGCAAAGAAGGGAGAGAACTCCTGGAAGGAACCCTATAGCTACCACAGAGCTCTGAGACTTCTGGTCCGGTCTGTTGTTAAAACCCAAGGCAAGGGAGGTTAGCAGTCGAAGGACTGTCTAGGTGAAAGAGAAGGTGTATACTCCTGGGGTGGAACATGCATGTGGGTAAGGAGAGTCTGTGGGAAGTGGGTATGAGGGGTTCCTAGGAGAGAATCCCTTCCTTGTGACAGTGTGTTTTCCCTGTAACCTCAGCCTAGCCTAGGATTCCTTGCCTTGGGGTGGAGCTTAGTCCTAGCTCGAGGGTGACTCACTACTGAGCTTGATGAGCAGCGTGATCTAAGGCTGGGAGGTTCGTGGAAGGCCTACACGTGGTTGGTGGAATTACCACAAGTTTCAAAGATAAGTACCAGATGATGTTCTAATTACGTTTCAATATCTCTGTGTACTATAATTATCATGTATTCTGCTGTGCATTTGGATTAATGTTATTGACATGGATTATTTATGTTAGTAATAATTCTTATACTTACTCGGAGCTTAAATGTATTTCTTTCTTAAATGCATGTGGATTATATAATGCCTGTATGAGTTACGTAAAAAGTGGTGTTACAATTTGGTATCAGAGCGATTAAGCCTTGGTAATAGAAAAAGTAGCATTACAATTTGGTATCAGAGCGATTAAGCCTTGGTAACATAAAAAGTAGCGTTACACAATGGTATGCATGCTCAGTGGAAGAACAGAACCAAGGGTAAATGAACAAATTCAGAGAATTCTACACCTGTCAGACCTAGCTAAAATAGGGGACTGGTACCTCTACTAGAATCATACATAAATCATAATCTGAGAATGTGAATTACCCCCTTACAAGCTGCCAAAGTATTTTCTTGTCAGGATATTTACTCTGGAATATATCAGACAAATGATAAATTCAGATGATATTCATTTTGTAGCTTTCAAGAAGAAACAACAGCTCAAGATCAAAGGTCAGATAGGTCCTTTCACCTGCAACAACAAAGGTGCAGGAGAAGAAACCAACAAGTTGTTAAAGGGAATGAACTTCAGTCAAAGTTTTCCATGGCACTATGACCCCTGTCGCATCATTGCATAAACCAGGTTAAAGAACAAGATTTCTCCCTATGCTCATGTGCCTAAAACAGTAGTTGAGAAATTCATGAACCAGACAAAGTGGGGGGAAAACACTCTGATAGACACTGAACAACAACCTTCACCTGCCCTCATTTCAAAAACAAGCACTCCACAGGTACCAGTAGAGAAGAGACCAAGAAAATAAGTCTCTCCTTTAGTTACAGAAGTCTCGGCAGAGGATTTCCAGGTCAACAAAAAGAGGCCCAAGATCAGCCATACTCCTGATAGGTCTAGAGAAGAAGAAACTCAATCCACCATAGTAATGGAGGGACACCATTCACCACTTTTCTCAGGCAACCAACAAATTATGTCCACTTCCTCATCCAAGAAATAGACTGATACCACACTGTCAACTAAATCTTCACAGGAGTCTGCAGGACTCAACATCTTTGAGAAGTATAATTTGATAAAAAATAAGAATGAGTTATTGACCAACAACACCTATGCACAATTATGGAAGCAAACATCGACAGTGCAACATAGGTTATTCTCTTCTTTCGACATAGAAAAGGGAAGGATGCACATGATATTCTTGCAGGCACAGGTGCCTCATCCCAAGGATATTTCTGATTACAAGAGGTCAACATTTGAGTTTGACGTAAAAGAGGTGCATCCAGCTGATCAGATGGATATGCACGGACAAACTGGTGAGATGATTTTCTCCACACTGGAAAATACCTCCATGGCTACTGTAAAGTTACAGTTCTCCTTAAACAATGTCCAGTCTCAGTTGAAGCTAGAGAAGATATCTTCCCTAGCAAAAGATAACAAGATCAAATCTTTGGAGGAGCTGGTATTGAAAATTGCATATGATACATCAAATGTCAATGCAGCAGAAAAAATCCTCAAAAAGAAGAATGTTGATATAGCATCCTTAAGGAAACAACTGAAGATCCCAGCCACTGAAGATCCACATGCAAAAGAAATGGCTGAGACTGAAGTCCAAAAGGAGGACATGTTGAAACTAATCATGGAGCAAAATGCACATATTAAGGAGATGGAGGTCGAGCTGGAGAAGTTAGTCAAAGAGAAGGAACAAAATGTGCCAATGGAGGTCATCCCACTGAATGCAGTTCCTCTCACAGGAATTAGCACAACAACAACAACAACAGTAGCGACCACAACAAAAGAACTTCCATCAGCCACTCCAGTGACAACTCTAGATGCATCAGAAAAATTGGCAAAGTCAATGGAGGATATGACCCTACAAGGACAAGAAATCAAAAGACTACAGGATGAGATCAATAACCTACAGAAGTTGAAATCCACATTTCAGGCTAGCTACAACACTGAAATGCACAAATCACAGAGGCTCAAGAAAGAACTACAACACCTGCAGAAGGAGACTATCATGTCTAAGACACTGTCAGAAGCCAAAGAAAACATCTGGACAGACATCAGCAAGTCCATGACAGAGATATGGCCCCTTATACAAATTGTGTTTGAACAGCATGATTTGGTGCATAAATCTAGACAAGCCATTGACAAGATAAGGGGAGAATTGGGAGAAATGCCCACAGAGGCCACAAAAATTATCAGGTTCCTGAATTCCAAAACCAAAGAAGAGTTGGAAGTGTTGAAAATTGAGGATAGGACAGAAACAATCCTGGAGGTCAAGAAGGTTTTGACCAAAAAGGGATTAATGCTACAACTTAAGGAGAAATCTCAAACAATGGATATTCGAGTTCATAGGTTTTTTAGCAAGGTTGACTCACTGCAAAATAAACGTCTTCCAGGTTTGCTAGTAATCAATGATAAAATGATTACTCTATCAGACTACAAACATAAGATACTCACAGTGGCTAAAGATGGTTCCAAGTTTGCAGGCATACAAGGGAGCATCACTGGTAAGGATTTCTTGGAAACTCTATAGTTGGACCTGGGCATCCAACATGAGATCAAGTACATATTCATAACAAAGCCAACCTTTGCCAAGTACAAAGAGATGGATGAAACATACAAAAGGCTACTCAAGGTCTCCATCCCTGGTCAAAAGAGATGGGAAGACCTATGCACTTTGATTGAGTAGATATGATGTGGATGTCCAAGTCAACAGGAAGACATTCAAAGTCAACTTGATGAATCACCAACAACTTTCCCCAGAATTAGCACCAAGGATTCGAGAAGATCATTGGGATTCCTATTATTTTGTAATATGTAATCTAGTTAGTTAGATTTTCTTTCCACAATATCCTGATCATTAATGATAGGATTAGATGTAATTTTTGTATAAATACTTCATACTTCGAAGTATTGAGGGTTGATGTTTGCGCCCAGGAAGTTATCTCTGTAACCTTTTTGAGAAGATCGACCAGTAATAAAAAGATTGATTCACAGAATTCTTGCGTTTGGATATTGGTGATGTTATTATTACTCTATTAATGTTCATCTTACTCTGTTATTATTTTGTTTTCTAATTAATTATTAAAAGGAAGTTAAAGAATGGAATTTGCCTTGTGTGCTCTGTCTCTCTCTTTTTATTGATCTGCATGTTATTCTTTTGATTTTAAGTTAAGAAATTCTTGATTGCTTCTTTACTTAATTGAATCTCTCACCTGTTCTATATTTTCACCACATTTAATTCTAAATCAATCCAACATCTTTACTATCTCGCCTTGTGAAGAAACTTTTAAAAGATGTAATCTGATCTTAACCTTTAACACAGACCCCATAGTCCATGGATGTTTAATCCAATACTTTCAGCCATCTTTATAAACAAAACAAACAAACCCAGATTCATTTAACTAGCCTAATATTCAAAACTCAAACAGATCCAAATCATATAGAGAGATCCCTCTCTGAAACTGGCAGGGCTAGATCCCAGTTTCGAAAGCGGTTTTGGTAAGTTACCCATGTTAATTTATTCTTCCCTTAACAAACTATGGGAATTACAGAGTGCTAACATAGTGGCGACCATACTGGGGAACTGAACAAACTTTCCATCCTTACGAATTATTTTCCCTAGATAAAGAAAAATTTATTTCTGAACAATTAAAGATCAACCTTTTAAGAGATAAATGTTCAGAGGTTGTTGATGTTTGTATATATTAATTTAGATTTCTTAAAGCTTAAATTTTTGGCTCCTAAAAGAGTTCACACTAGATCTCATCCTGATCCAGAACCTGTAACAATTGTAGATAATCCCAAAAAAATACTCAGAAAAAGAAACACAGTAGAAGGTCACGGGAGTAGCAGTCCTCTTCTTAGGGAAAATTCTCTTCCATAGAAACTTATCACAATCCATGATATTGATTTTGACTTACCTTTTGAACACAACCTTTTCAAAACCAAGTCTGATAGTTTTGTGGATGAAATAGTATTAGATCAAACCTTTCTCCAACCTAAAACCCCTGAAAGGCTTTCTCCTAGAACATATTTTGATCAACGGTTTCTTCAAGAGTTTGACAAATTAGAAGATCTAGTAGCAAATCTTGATCAAGCTTTGTATAAAGCTCATTTCCAACAGTCAGTTGAACTTTCTTCCATTTCTATTGATGTTGCTTCACTCAAGCCTCAAGTAACTCAGAATATACCTCCTAGTCCTACATCATCTACATCCTCTGTCACTTCTCCTCCAATCACACAAGTTGTCATTCAGCCTCCTCCACCAATCATGGCAGCGAGATATGCTGCCTTAGTGTTAGTTTCTCCTTTACATGCCATGCCCCGGGACTATCAAACCAGGCTTCCTCAGTTTGATGGTACTGTAACTCTTAATGCACAACAACATGTTGATAAAATGAATGATTACTTTGATTTGCAGGAAGTTGACGAGGAAGATGTCTAGATGAGACTTTTTGCACAAAGTCTAAATGGAGATGTCAAAAAATGGTTTAAAACATTACGTGCTGCTAGCAATACTGACATTGCTACTTTCCACCGAATGTTTCTCTACAGATGGGAGGTAAAGAAAAACCCTCTTCAAATTTTATCAGAATATGAAAATATCAAAAGGAGTCAAGGGGAAACTGTACAAGACTATTGACTTCGTTTCAATAATCTCTATAATGCAATTCCTGTTGATATTAAGCCTCCTCAAGGTTTGGCCTTAATCAAGTTCCCTGATGGATTTGATGCAGATATGTCCTACCAACTAAGAGAGAGGAATTCGGCCACTCTAGAAGACATGCAGAAGAGTGCAGTATGTGTTGAAGCCAATGTGTTGGCTAGGAGAGATAGACAAAGAACTGAAAGAAGAGTTGCAATTAAGGAGGAACCTACTACTTCTACCTTTACTTCAGATGCTAGGATTGACTCCTTAGTCAGAACTGTGGGAATTTTAATTGAAAGGCTCGAGATCAGTGACAGGAACCCTCCCAGAGAGAATCAACCTACTCCCCAGATTCGAAACCCAAATTTCAGAAGGAAACCTCCCCATATCAGACAGAGAGATCCTAGAGACCAAAGGGAACAAAGAAGTCTTGATCAGTAGATTAGGCCACCTCTTCAAGAAAACTACGCTAACGAAGGGGAGGAGATAATTGAGGAGTTGGATGACATTCACATAAACCTTATGGGGGTTAATGACAACGATTCTATTTTTCTCACTCAGGAAGAACATGACATGTTTCTACTTTCACAGAAAGAGGTAAATGAGGAAGAGGAAGAATCTGAACAACAGGCCTTCAAAAATTCCATAATGGAAGTCTACAGACAATACAATTTAAGAAGCAAGAAGTCTAACGAAAACCAAACTAAGAAAGCTTTTGAAGCAAAGAAACCCTCAAATACTACTCCTAAGAAAGGCCCTGAAAAGAAGAATGCAAAGACCCCTGTAAAGAAGACTCCTGAATCTTCACCAAGAATAGCTCATACCGAGGTTGCATCCACAAGTTGGCCTAGTACTACTGCACATAAAACTGTGGCTGATAAACTTGATTCTCAAATCCAAAGCATAACTTCTACTACTTTCAGCTTGGAACATGAATTAGACAAATTGAAAATTCCTATTCCCCTGTCAGAACTAATGAGCAAAAATTCTTACAGATCACAGGTGATCAAAGCATTAATCATTGAACCATAAATAGGCACAAAAACATTAAACATTGAGCCAGTAGTATGTACAGATACTATAAATGTTGCAGATGATCATCCTGAGCTACTTTTTGGTCCTGAGGTTGTGGGACAAACTGAAAATGGTTATGTTCCTCCCTTCTATATCAGTCTGAATATTCATGACAAAACATTACACAACGCTATGCTGGATTCCGGTGCTTCTCACAATTTCATGCCCAAGGATGTGATGGAGAATCTGGAGCTTGACATCACTAGGCCTTACAAGGACTTATGCTCCTTTGACTCTAGCAAGGTTAAATGCATAGGTCTGATTAAAGATCTGTGTATTACCCTGGCACAGATCCCATCTAAGAGCATGGTCATGGATATTGGGGTTGCAAACATTCCTCCGAAATATGGTATGTTATTATCTAGGTCATGGGGTGCTAAGTTAAAGGGAACTTTGCAGTTAGATATGTCTTATGCCACCATACCTATATTTGGACAACAGAGAAGATTGTACAGAGATACTCTAATGAAGTACATGGTTAGCAGTCAAGAGAAGCCACATAACTATCGTTTGTACTCTATTCACTCTAACTTGGATTCCTTCAATTTATATAATGATGGTAACTTGGGTAATCAAATTGCACAATTAGAGGATGATGCATCTAGCCTGGAGGAAAATCAACTAATCACTGAGGAAAGTAAAACAGAAACTGTTGAAACACCAGAACCTCTCTGGAGTATGGATTTCGATGGAGCAGTCAGTAAAGAAGGAGTTGGAGCTGGGGTGTGGATACATAATCATAAAACAAGGTATTCAGAAAGTCACTCTTACAAATTAAATTTTCATTGCACCAATAACATAGTTGAGTATGAAGAATTGATGCTCGACCTGAAGCTTTTGAAGAAACATGGTGCCAAAAGGATTATGGTAAGAGGTGACTCTGAACTAGTTGTTAAAAAAATTAAAGGTGAGTATTCTGCAAAACATCCTAGACTCAGAGCTTATAGAAATGTTGTTTTGGATTTTCTACAATGTTTCACTAAAATTGACTTGCAGGTAATGCCCAGAGGCCAAAATATAGTTGCAGATGGACTGGCTACTTCGACAACCAAATGTAAAATACCTTTCCATCCAAATCGCCAATACACTATAGAGGTGAAATGCAGGCCGACCGTCCCAGACAACATCAGGTACTGGCAAGTATTTGGGAACGATGAACAAACTGAAGATTTCCTGTAGTCTAAAAATGTTTTTGAGTGTACACGTATTGATTTATATAGCGATGATGATAGTGTAAATAAATCAGACTTAGAAAATGATAGTGTAAATAAAGTAGATTCAAATGAAATAAACGAAAAAGATGAGGACTCAGATATTTTGCAACTCAAGAATAATATTTTACCTAGAGGGTTGGTTCCTCTAGAAGAGTTGTTTGATATCAATGATGTAGCAAAAAATCCAAAAATAGAACCTATTGGGAAAGAGGTAGAAGAATGTAATATAGGAACAAATGAAAAACCAAAAATGATCAAGCTATCCAAATCTTTACCTCTAGAGCAAAAACATAAATATATTGAACTATTCAAGGAATTTGTAGACGTCTTTGCTTGGGGTTATGAGGATCTGAAGTCTTATGACACTAGTATCATACAACATAGAATCCTTATAAAGGAAGAACATAAGCCTTTTAGGCATAAACTTAGGAGAATTAATCCAAAGTTAATGCCTCTGATAGAAAAAGAGATAAAGAAGATGTATGATGCAAAAATAATAGTTCCTTTAAGATTTTCAAAATGGGTTTCTAATCTTGTTCCTACTAGAAAAAAAACTGGAGAAATGAGGCTCTGCATTGATTTCTGGAATCTCAACAAAGTCTCCCTCAAAGACAACTACCCTCTGCCTAAAATGGATCACATCTTACAGAAAGTAGTTGGAGCCAGTAGGATCTCTTTGCTAGATGGTTTTTCTGGCTATAACCAAGTTCTTGTCCACCCGAATCACCAAGAAAAGACAACATTCACTACACCCTAGGGCACCTTCATGTATGTGAAAATGCCCTTTGGTTTGATGAATGTTGGTGCTACTTTCCAAAGAGCAACAAACATTGCCTTTGTAAATTAGCTTGGTATCTTTATAGTCATATACTTGGATGATGTTACTGTCTACTCAAAATCAGATGAGGAACATTTACAACACCTCAAACGAGTGTTTGAAAAGTGCAGGAAGTTTGGGATCTCATTAAATCCCAAGAAAACTCTTTTTGGTTTAGAAGAAGGCAAGATGCTAGGGCTTATAATAACTAAAGATGGAATCAAGATAGATCCCAGCAGAATTGTGGCCATCCAGAAGTTAGAACATCCCATAAACATCAAGGAATTGCAATCCTTCATAGGAAAAATAAATTTTCTAAGAATATTCATACCCAATTTGGCAGAAATCCTCAGGAATATTACAAATATGCTTAAAAAAGATACAAAAATAAAGAGTAACACAGAGTTTAAATAGTCATTTGAGCAAGTAAAACATGCACTTACACAAGCCCCTGTATTAATCAGTCCAGATTACACTAAAGATTTCTATTTATTCTCTTTTGCATCTAAACACACCATTGCAGCGGTCCTTTTGCAAAAAAACAATGAAGGCCATGAACAACCCATAGCCTTTTTCAACAAGTCACTAAGAGATGTTGCATTGAACTACAACATAATGGAGAAACAAGATTTTTCCTTGGTAAAAGAAATTAAAGATTTTAGAGTTTATATTCTCCATTCTCACATCATTGTTTATGTTCCAAATGCAGTGGTAAAAGATATTCTGACTCAGGATAACCTAGATGGTAGGAGAGGGAAATGGATTGTTGTGATTCTGGAATATGATATAGAAATCAAACTAACTAAATTGATCAAGGGTCAAGGTTTGGCCAAACTAATGGTTGAATCAAATTTTCATGCTTTAGATATAAATTTCTTAGCCACAGTTGATGAATAGGGCGAGCAGGCAACTCCACATGTCAAAGAGGTATTCTCAAATTCTCCATGGTACACCTCATCTTTGTCTTGCATAATTTACAAGCTCACCCTGGTCTGACAAAGACTAACGATAGATTCTTAAAACTAAAAGCATTGAAATATTGCATTCTAAATGGAAATCTTTACTGGAAAGATGTTGGAGGCATTTTACTTAATTATTTATTAAAAGATAAAGCTGACAAAGCATTGTAGGATTTCCATGAAGGAGATTGTGGCGGGCATCTAAGTTGGAAGACTACTGCTAACAAAATCCTTAGAGCTGGTTTTTACTGGCCCACCTTGTTTGCAGACGTTCATAAAAAGGTAACCTCCTATCACAAGTGCCAGGTCTTTGAAGGTAAAAGGAAACTTTTTCCTTTGCCCTTGAAACCTATTTCGGGGGAAGCTCCATTCCAGCAATGGGGTTTGGACTTTATTGGTGAGATTCATCCACCCTCTTCAGGTCAGCATTAGTGGATCCTCACAGCTACATACTACTTCAAAAAGTGGATTGAAGTTGTACCCTGCAGGCAAGCCACTGACTCTGTCATTATTAAATTCTTGGAAAATAACATTCTCTCTCATTTTGGATGTCCTAGGAAGATCATAACTGATAATGCAACAACTTTCAGATCAAAAAATATAATAGAATTTTGTAGCAAGTACCAGATTACTTTGGGGCACTCCACGACCTATTACCCTCGGGGAAATGGGTTAGTTGAGTCCTCAAATAAAATTTTGGTAAATATCATAAAGAATATGTTGCAGGAAAATAATAAATCATGGCATAACAAGTTGGTTCATGCACTCTGGGCTGACAGACTTACCATAAAAAGATCAATTGGTATGTCCCCATACCATCTAGTATACAAAATTGATGTTGTTTTCCCCACCTCTTTGGGTGTTCCTGTTATGAAGTTGTTGCAAGAAGTACAAGCAGAGCCTAATGATACCTAAAGGAGGATAAATCAGATGATCCAACTCCAACAGTCCAGAGAGGAGGTGTATAACCAGACTCAAGTAATCCAAGAGAGCATCAAGAAGATTTATGACAAAAGAACCAAGGAGGATGATTTCAATTTGGGTGATGTAGTATTGAAATAGGATTCTAGAAATGAAGACAAGAGAAATCATGGAAAGTTAGACAATTTGTGGAAAGTCCCTTTCATCATCCAGGCATTTAGAGGAAACAATGCATTCATACTCAAGGACATAGAAGGGCAGATCTTCCTACCCCCCCCCCTCCGAGTAAAGTGCCAAACCATTCTTCCATACCATTCCACTACACCGCTTACACATCATACTCCACTCACATGTCGTTCGTCACATCTCCATCCACCCGTCGGTCATTCATTACCATCCATGACATATCTGATATGTCTTCTACCCAATCAATGCAGTCGACCATTACCGTTACTCATCCAAATCAGCATCCACTCCATAATGGACACCCCTTTCAGCCATTAAACTCCGTTTTTCCACCATTCTGCACTGTTCACCGATCCAGATGCAAGCGATGCCATCATATCTCTTTCTCAAGACAGCCGCAATCAAAGCTCCCAGTCCATGACCACCATTAAAGCCTGGTAAACACAGTTAATATTTTTTCATTTTGTAGGTATCAGTTGACGATGGCACCCAAATCCAAATCCTATGAGACTATAGAAAACCCTTTCCTCCCTCCTCCTGTCGATCTGGATCGTATCCCCCTGGTCGACAAAGACTATTTAATTGCAGAGCCGAAGTGTGAATTTCACTTCTTCGAATTACACTTTTGGATCAAGGATATTTTTCTGGATCAGAGCAACGAGATCGAACTTTGGGAGTCCAATCTTCCACTATACCTATGTCCCTAGACATATCATTTTCCTGAATTTTCCCTGAAATGTCAAGCCCACAATGTTCCCAGCCAAAGGGCCATTGTCTCTTCGTATGGAGAAACTCTTTTCTCCATCACCCCTCAAACGATAGATCAGATACTGCAGATACTCAGAAACGACTCCACCTCCCCCTTCTCCATTGAAATATTGATCGAGCTATACCAGAAATTATCTTTCCCGCAGAGAGCTCAGATCTTTGAACTTTTCCTACCTGAAAATGCTCAATTACCAAAGAAGAATCCCCCATATAATTCCTCCATCTTCTCGGTTAAAGGAAACTAAATCATTTCATCCCTATGTTGCCTCCTAGGATATTATTCTAATGAATGGGTGGATGAACCCATTATGGGTTTTCTATCCATTTTCTCTACTGAGGAAAATGCCACTACACAGTTTCACTATAGTCAGTTTCTAGCTGACAACATCCATGAACAGTTGTTCAAGTTTTCTAGTATGTTCAGGTATTCTTCAATATTGGTGTACATGTTCCTCTTTTTCCAAGCAGACAAGTTTTCTTTCTCCCAACAGAAATTGGACCAAGATGGTAACCCCCAACTTGTAACCTCCTGGGCATCCATAGTGAGGAAGAACTCATCCGAGTTCAAGTTCAAACAGTTTATCGACCAATTCTACCATCCAGTGGTATGTATTCTCAGTGGAAGAACATAACCAAGGATAAATGAAGAAATTCAGAGAATTCTACACCTGTCAGACCTAGCTAAAATAGGGATTGGTACCTCTACTAGGATCATACATAAATCAGAATCTACGGATGTGAATTACCCCCTTACAAGCTGCCAAAGTATTTTCCTGTTAGGATATTCGCTCTAAAATATATCAGACAGATGATATTCATTTTGTAGCTTTCAAGAGGAAACAACAGCTCAGGATCAAAGGTCAGATAGGTCCTTTCATAGTAGAGCTACAAAAGAAGAAGCCAACAAGTTGTTCAAGGGAATGATTTCAGTCAAAGTTTTCCATGGCACTATGACCCCTATGGCATCATTGCAGAAACCAGGTTAAAGAACAAGATTTCTCCCTATGCTCATGTGCCTAAACCAGAAGTTGAGAAATTCATGAACTAGACAGAGTGGGAGGAAAACACTCTGATAGACACTGAACAATAGCCTTCACCTACCAACATTTCACAAACAAGCACTCCATAGGTACCAGTAGAGAAGATACCCAGAAAAGAAGTCCCTGCTTCAGTTACAGAAGTCTCAGCAGAGGATTTCCAAGTCTACAGAAAGAGGCCCAAGACCAGCCATACTCCTGATAGGTCTGGAGGTAGAGAAACTAAGTCCACCATAGTAATGGAGGGACAACATTCACCACTTTTCTCAGGCAACTAGAAAATGATGTCCACTTCCTCATCCAAGAAACAGACTGATACCACATTGTCAACTAAATCTTCACAGGAGTCTGCAGGACTCAACATCTTTGAGAAGTATAATTTGATCAAAAAGAAGAATGAGTTTTCGACCAACAACACCTATGCACAATTATGGAAGAAGACATTGACATCGCAACATAGGTTACTCTCTACTTTTGACACAGAAAAGTGAAGGATGCACATGGAATTCTTGCAGGCACAGGTGCCTCATCCCAAGGAGATTTATGATTATAAGAGGTCAACATTTGAGTTTGATGTAAAAGAGGTGCATCCAGCTGATCAGATGGATATGCAGAGACGAACTGGTGAGATGATTTTTTCCACACTGGAAAATAGCTCCATGACTGCTACAAAGTTGCAGGTCTCCTTAAACAATGTCCAGTCTCAGTTGAAGCTGGAGAATATATCTTCCCTAGCAAAAGATAACAAGATCAAATCTCTGGAGGAGCTAGTATTGAAAATTGGACATGATCCATCCAATGTCAAAGCAGCAGAAGAACTCCTCGAAAAGAAGAATGTTGATATAGCATCCTTAAGGAAACAACTGAATATCCCAGCCATTGAAGATCCACAGGAAAAATAAATGGCTGAGACTGAAGACCAAAAGGAGGAAATGCTTAAACTAATCATGGAGCAAAATGCGCAGATTAAGGAGATGGAGGTCGAGTTGGAGAATCTAGTCAAAGAGAAGGAACAAAATGTGCCAATGGAGGTCATCCCACTGAATGCAGTTCCCCTCACAGGAATTATCATAGCAACAACAACAACCACAACAACAAAACTTCCATCAGCCACTCCAGTGACAGCTCTAGATGCATCAGAAAAATTGGCAAAGTCAATGGAGGATATGACCCTACAAGGACAAGAAATCAAAAGACTGCAGGATGAGATCAATAACCTACAAAATATGAAATCCACATTTAAGGCTAGCTACAACACTGAGATGCACAAATCACAGAGGCTCAAGCAAGAACTGCAACAGCTGCAGAAGGAGACTATCATGTCTAAGGCACTATCAGAATCCAAAGAAAAAATCTGGACAGACATCAACAAGTCCATGACAGAGATATGGCCCCTTATACAAATTGTGTTTGAACAATATGAGTTGGTGCATAGAGCTAGACAAGCCATTGATAGGATAAGGGGAGAATTGGGAGAAATGCCCACAGAGGCCACAAAAATTATCAGGTTCCTGAATTCCAAAACCAAAGAAGAGTTGCAAGCGTTGCAAGTGTTGCAAATTGAGGATAGGACAGAAACAATCCTGGAGGTCAAGAAGGTTTTGACCAAGAAGGGATTAATGATGCAACTTGAGGAGAAATCTCAAACAATGGATATTGGAGTTTAGAGGTTTTTCAGCAAGGTTGACTCACTGCAAAATAAAGTTCTTCCAGGTTTGCTAGTAATCAATGATAAATTGATTACTCTGTTAGACTACAAACATAAGATACTCACAATGGCTAAAGATGGTTCCAAGTTTGTAGGCATACAAGGGAGCATCATTGGTAAGGCTTTCTTGGAAACTCTACAGTTGGACCTGAGCATCCAACATGAGATCAAGTACATATTCATAACAAAGCCAACCTTTTCCAAGTACACAGAGATGGATGAAACATACAAAAGGCTAATCAAGGTCTCCATCCCTGGTCAAAAGAGATGGGAAGACCTATGTGCTTTGATTGAGTAGAGATGATGTGGATGTCCAAGTCAGCAGGAAGACATTCAAATTCAAGTTGATGAATCACCAACAAATTTGCCCAGAATCAACACCAAGGATTCGAGAAAATCATTAGGATTCCTATTATTTTGTAATATGTAATCTAGTTAGTTATATTTTCTTTCCACCATATCTTGATCATTAATGGCAGGATCAGGTGTAATTTTTGTATAAATACTTCATGCTTTGAAGTATTGAGGGTTGATTTTTGCACCCAGGATAAATTATACTTCAATGTTATGATGAAAAGTATAAATTACTAAATGATTTTCTATCAATGTCCTTAGACCCAATATAAATCAAGTATATTTATTGTCAATGTCCTTAGAACAAGTATAATTCACCATCTACAAATTTAAAGATGATTTGTTATCAATGTCATTACAACAAGTATAATTCACCATCTACAAATTTAAAGATGTTTTGTTATCAATGTCATTACAACAAGTATGATTCTAAGTTTCCTTCTATGTACTACAAACAAAAATGGATGTTGCAACATGACGAACATAGTAATGTTGCAATGTGACACAATATGAGGAACATATAATGTTGCAATGTGACACAATATGATGAACATATAATGTTGCATGAACATTTAATGTGTTGCAATGTGACAAACATGTTGCAATGTGACGCAAATGTTTCAACACATAATGTGTTGCAATGTGACGAACATATAATGTTGCAATGTGACACAAATATCATGTCGTCGCAATGTGATGCAAATATCATTTCATCACAATGTGACACAAATATCATGTCATCGCAATGCGACGACCATAGCATTGTCGTCGCAATGTGACAAAGATAGCCTTGTTGTCACATTGTGACGAACATGGCCTCCTCATCATAATGCAATGCAAATATCATGTCATCACAATGTGACGCAAATATCATGTGATAGCAATGTGACAACTATAACCTTTTCATCGCATTGTGACAAACATGGCCTCCTCGTCACAATGTGATGCAACTATCATGTCACCGCAATATGATGAAAATATCATGTCATTGCAGTGTCACACAAATATCATATCGTCGCAATGCGATAACCAAAGCCTTCTTGTCGCAGTGCGATGAACATAACATCGACCCAATTAATGCATTAAGGCTATGTTCAACCTAGGATATTTACTAAGGCTATGTTCGACCTAGGCTATCTAATAAGGTTATGTACTAATACTTTATTAATGTATTAGTATGGTCATTAAGTTCGTAATAATGTATTACTAAGGTCAGTAAAGTCAATGTATTACTACTTTATTAATGTATTATTAAAATGTGTTAGTGTATTAGTGTATTAATACTTTAGCGATGTATTAATTAATAATGTATTAATAAATTAATATAATACATTTTTAAATTATCAATTAATTAATAATTTACATTATACATTAATGAAAGTTAATACTTTAATTTAGACATTACGTTAATGTAATGATACATTATTTATGTATTAATACTTTAATAATGTATTACTATTTTATTAATGTTTTAATGTATTAATACTTTACAATATACATTAATGTATTAATGTCATCCGTAGTCATGGTCATGGCTAGCCATGATCTTCTATAGACAACAATTGTCAAACATGGTTAACCATTGTGAACCATGGTCAACCATAGTGAAGGTCATGCATAGTGAAGTTCTAGGGAAGTTAACAATAGTCATGCTCAACAAAATTTAACATTGGTCATGGTCAACCATAGTGAACCATGGCCATTGACAATTAATGTATTAATACTTTAATAATGTATTATTAATGCATCGTCCCAATTACTAACATAGTAATGTTGCAATGTGATGAACATAGTAGCATCACAATCTGAAAAACATAGTAACGTCCCATTGTGTCGAACATAGCCTTGTCATTCCAATGTGACAAACATAGCCCCACCATCACAATGTGATCAACATGCCTTATCATTGCACTATGAAGAATATAGCCTTCTCATTGCAATGTCATGAACATAGTCTCGTCATTGCAATGTGACACAAATATCCTATCCTCGTTGATCCGTCAGGATTTTTCGAATGACTATGGTTAAGTTTTTATTTGCATGAATTAATTGAACACTGGGAAACTTAACGAAAGAGTGAGAAAAGAAAATGAATTATACAGCCATTAACATATTTTCAGATCTGAAAAACAATGAAAAACAGCAAACCATAATGCACAGGTTGATAACGGAGTTCGGCACAACTTTGCCTATGTCTCCGGGCCTTTTCTCTGTGAGGGAGGCTTCTTTATTTCTTTTCGAAAGCTTAATAGTACATCTTTACAATGCCGAATGGTTTCTAAACTGACCTGGTCATGTTCGCCCAGATCTCTAGAACCATGCACAAAAAAACGGCACCTGAAACGGATGTCCCGAGCTCTCAGAAACGGTCCGACAGCATCTCCTCCTCAACGGCTTCCCTGCCTCAAACTGGCTTTGTCTTGGCTTTGCATCAGCATCTCTGCTCTAAATGCTCCCCAAAAGCTGTCCTTTTGGCCTCAAAATGGCCTTGGTTAAATAGTGGGAAAGTTGGTTGCTCACCCCCAACTTCCCCCCAAAAATTAGGTTCTAAAAAAGCCCAATAACCCTTAAAAATGAGTTAATTACATTAAAAATGGATTAATTAATTAAAAAAACCATAAATTGGTTGAAAAACCACTTTATAACCATATAATAGTTACAAACGGGCTTAAGCCCCTTAGTCTTGGGTGCGCGCTCCTTTGGCAAGGTTATATGGACTCCATATGGCCAAGCGCTTAGCCCAAAGGGCTAAGCGCTGGCCCCTCTCCTCCTTTATGCGCAATACCATACAATATAATTAATATTATGGGTTTTAATAACATAAAATAATGTGGTGCATTGGTTACAGGACTAAAGTGAAGGCGCTTAGGCTTAGTGATTGGTCATGGGTTCAAAACCCATGGACCCCAAAATGTTTTAAACCTGCCACTTTGACTTTGACTGGGTGCCACGTGGCTGCCCATGACTGGGCCATGTGGCACTTTCCCATTCGACGGACAAATGCCACTTGTCAACCATTGACTGGTCCAATTGCCTGCCACATGTCTGTCCAATCAGAAAAACCTGTCCAATCACCATCATCCAGAGAGTGCCACGTCATCTCCTACACAGTCAGCATGATGACATCAG
>ML793872.1:236676-250130 GCA_009831015.1 Picea engelmannii | reverse complement strand
GGTTAAATAGTGGGAAATTTGGTTGCTCACCCCCAACTTCCTCCCAAAAATTAGGCTCTAAAAAAGCCCAATAACCCTTAAAAATGAGTTAATTACATTAAAAATGGATTAATTAATTAAAAAAACCATAAATTGGTTGAAAACCCACTTTATAACCATATAATAGTTACAAACGGGCTTAAGCCCCTTAGTCTTGGGCGCGCGCTCCTTTGGCAAGGTTATATGGACTCCATATGGCCAAGCGCTTAGCCCAAAGGGCTAAGCGCTGCCCCCTCTCCTCCTTTATGCGCAATACCATACAATATAATTAATATTGTGGGTTTTAATAACATAAAATAATGTGGTGCATTGGTTACATGACTAAAGTGAAGGCGCTTAGGCTTAGTGGTTGGTCATGGGTTCAAAACCCATGGACCCCAAAAATTTTTAAACCTGCCACTTTGACTTTGACTGGGTGCCACGTGGCTGCCCATGACTGGGCCACGTGGCACTTTCCCATTCGACGGACAAATGCCACTTGTCAACCATTGACTGGTCCAATTGCTTGCCACATGTCTGTCCAATCAGCAAAACCTGTCCAATCACCATCAGCCAGAGAGTGCCACATCATCTCCTGCACAGTCAGCATGATGACATCAGCGTTGACTTTTTGACCAGTTGACCTTTGACTTTTTCCCTATTTGGGCTTCCGATCAAAACGCGATAACTTTCCCATACGGAGTCCGTTTGACAAAGTAAATATACCACCAGAATCAGGAAGACGAGCCGGACGCAATGGTGTTGGTTTCGTCGGATTTAGAGCACTTTCATTTTTGAGCATTTTTCATGCCCTGACAGGCTTCTGAATCCGATTTCGGATCACTCGTAATCTGATACAAATATCCTATCATCATGATGTGATGAACATAGCCTTGCTGTCACGATGTGTTGAACATGTCCTTGTCTTTTCAATGTGACAAACATAGCCTCGTCGTCGCAATGTGATGAACATTGCCTTATCATTGCACCGTGGCAAATAAAGCCTTATTATCACACTATGAAGAACTTAGCCCTATCATCGCACAGTGAATAACATAGCCTTATCTTCGCACTATGATGAAGATATCCTGCAATGTGATGAACATAGCGTCATCATCCCAATGTGATAAAACATCATGTCCTCACAATGCGATGCAAATATCCTATCATCACAAAGGGATGAACATAGCCTTATTGTCGCTATGTGTCAAACATAGCCTTGTCTTTGCTATGTTCTAAACATACCCTTGTCATTGCAATGTCACAATCATAGCCTTATCGTTGCAATGTGACCAACATAGCCTTGTCATCACAATTTCACGAACACAACCTTCTCGTCTCTATGTGATGAACATATCCTTGTCGTGGGAATGTGATGAACATAGCCTCGTCGTCGCAATGTGACAAAAAATTCATGTCGTCGCAATGTAATGCAAATATCATGTTGTCACAATGTGATGCAAATATCATATCTTTGCAATGTGAGGACCATAGCCTTATCGTGGCTATCTGACGAACATAGCCTTGTCTTCACATTGTGATGAACATGGCCTCCTCGTTACATTGTGACTCAAATATCATTCCATCACAATGTGACGCAAATATCATGTCATCACCATATGATGCAAATATCGTGCCATCCCAATGTGATGAAAATATCATGTCGTCGTTATGCGACAACCATATCCTTGTAGACACAATGTGAGGAACGTATCCTTGTCGTCGCATTATGACGAACATATCCCCCTCATCACAATGTGAAACAAATATCTTGTCATCACAATATGATGCAGATATAATATCATTGCAATGTCACACAAATATCTTGCCATTGCAATCTGACGAGCATAGCCTCGTGACGACAAGGCTATGACCTCATTTAATTTAGACAAGGCCATTATACATTTATGTAAAGTAATACTTTAATTTAGACATTGCATTAATGTAATAATTCATTATTAATGTATTAATACTTTAATAATGTATTACTATTTTATTAATGTTTTAATGTATTAATACGTTAGCAATGTATTAATTAATAATGTATTATGTATTAATGTCATCAGTAGTCATGATCACAACTAGCCATGATCTTCTACAGACAACAATTTCCAAACATGACTAACCATTGTCAACCATGCTCAACTAAGTTCAACCATAATGAAGGTCATGCATATTGAAGTTGTAGGGAAGTTAACAATGGTCATGCTCAACCATAGTTAACAATGGCCGTGGTCAACCAAAGTTAAGCATGGTCATGGTCAACCATAGTCAATCGTGGTCATTTTTAATTAATGTATTAATACTTTAGTAATGTATTAATAATGCATTACTACTTTAATATTGTATTTATTAAAGTATTAATAGTTTAATAATATATTTAATAACATATTATTACTTTAATAATGTATTAAAACTTTAATATTGTATTAATACTTTATGTGGCCAACATATCCTTGTCGTCGCATTGTGACGAACATATCCCCCTCATCACAATGTAAAGCAAATATCTTGTCGTCACAATGTGACGCAGATATAATGTCATCGCAATGTCACGTAAATATATTGTCATCACAATGTGACAAACATAGCCTCATGACGAGAAGGCTCTGACCTCATTTAATTTAGACAAAGCCATTATACATTTATGTAAATTAATACTTTAATTTAGACATTGCAATAATGTAATAATGCATTATTAATGTGTTAATACTTTAATAATGTATTACTACTTTATTAATGTTTTAATGTATTAATACTTTTGAAATGTATTAATGTATTAATTAGTTAATACATTATAGTATACATTAATGTATTAATGTCATGAGTAGTCATGATCATGGCTAGCCATGATATTCTATAGACAACAATTGTCAAACATGACTAACCATTGTCAACCATTCTCAACTAAGGTCAACCATAATGAAGTTCATGCATATTGAAGTTCTAGGGAAGTTAACAATGGTCATGGTCAACCATAGTCAATCATGGTCATTTTCAATTAATGTATTAATAATGCATCCCTGGATGGGGCGCCACCTGGACAAAGTCCGACGACACTTGGAACCGGGTGGCTAGGGGAGTTATTAACCCCAGCTGCTAGCCCACATACATTAACTCCCCCATGGCTCACACCATGAAGAGAGTAAAGTTAGTGCGCTTGGATAGACTGTCCGGGTTAATGGCCATGCGAGCAAGATAGATCAGGCATACCAGGACCAGGTTGTCTATCAACTCAGCTTCAATGGTGAAGAAGATTGTCAACTCGGGGATAAGCAACAATAAATAGGCTTTCGACCTGGTGTATTCCTCCATTCTTCATATGCCCTGGTGCATTCCTCCTTTCCTTCTCTTCGACTCTCCTAAGAGTTCCAACATTGTTTCTCTCTATGTTATTTTCCTAAACACCAACGTCATCCTCCCTAGTTCCGATACCCTCCACTCGCCATCCACGCTCAGTCCCCTCAAACTCTTTCTCAGCACCTCCTCCTTCTCCCGCTCCTCACTACACCCTCACTTAGCCTCCATTCCCGCAACCCTTCACCTCCATACTCTCCCCAGCATGCCCATGGAAAGAGGGAAATCCAAGAGGGGCACTCGTTATTACAACACCCTCTCTCGTCATAATAGGCTCTCCCCCTCCCAACTGGATCTTATTGCTCATTTCGTGATGACCTTCGACACACCAATCAGAGGACGTGAGAGGCTCCACAGTGTGCTCCTCTTCATCTCCATGGCGTTAGCTCGGTAAAGGAGGAAGCATCCTCCTCTTGTGCACACATCCCTCCATCCACCCCCCCCTTTTGCTTCATGGCCTGAGCTCGATTAAAGAGGAGGCGTTGCCCTCATGCGCGCGCCCTCCTCTGGCCACCAATCTCTTGGCCCCCCCAATTGGCAATCCACTGGACCCCTACAATGGCGATGGAAGTTATATGGTGGAGGAGGAAATCCCCCCAAGTTGGCAAGTCGAGGAAAACGCAGCGACAGCCAACGAGATTAACACAGAGGTAGTTGGCAAGGAAGAGAAGGAGGAGCAGCCTCAGAAATTCGCAAACCGCCTCACGGAGGAGCACCATCAACTCCTCTTCGAAAACAGGCAGAAGCAGGACGATCAGATGCACTCTCAGAGCATCCTTGGCCAAAGGATGGACATCTTGTTTGATGCATTATCAGATGCTCTTGCGTGCGCCAGATGCCCTACATGCGATCAACGGTTCACCCCGGTCTACACAATTCATGGACAATCAAGCTCGGCAATGGACTAAAGCCTCCATGTTATGGTTCTTTATCAATTCCAGCTGTAGGATTAATGGCTTAGTTTACCACAGCAGCAAGATAGAAGAACATACCATCTTTTCTTATACTGTTTATGTAGTTTTGTCAATAGCAACTCTGTCAATAGTTGGTCCAAGAGACCGCCAGAATACTGTACACACTTTTTTGTTTATGCGGATAGGTTACAAAATTTTGTGTAAGCATTTTTGTTCAAACAGTTCTAGCACTGAGGATGATGTGTCAATCTCAGAACATCTAAGAGCCACCTGTTCTAGTTTCCCATCCGTGGCAGAACAGGTGGCTCACACTTATCATTATACGACTTACAGATGTCATTAATATAAGGATCTACTTTTATTTACAAAATAAAATGTATTAATAATGCATTAATACTTTAATAATGTATTTATTAAAGTATTAATAATTTAATAATGTATTTATTAACATATTATTACTTTATTAATGTATTAAAATTTTAATAATGTATTAATACTTTATTAATGCATTACTTTATTAGTGAATTAATACTTTAACAATGTATTAATATATTAATTAATTAATAAAGTGAATTATTAATGTATTAATTCTTTAATATGTTACATTATACATTACTGTATTAATTAATTAATATATTACATTATTAATGTATCAAATAAATAATAAGTTATATGTTATATTATACATTAATGTATTAATTAATTATTACATTAAATTATTAATGTGTCAACTAAATAATACATTATATTATACATTAATAAAAATTTATACTTTAATTTATATATTATATTAATGTAATAATGTGTTTATACTTTATTAAAGTCTTATTATTTAATCTACTGTTAATGTATTATTTAATTTATGTACTAATATTTTATTAAAGTCTTAATGTATTAATACTTTAGTAATGCATTTATTAAAAATGTATTAATTAATTAAATTAATACATTTTAGTATACTTTAATGTATTAATGTTATTCATAGTTATAACCATAAGAAATTATAATCAGGGTTAACCATTGTAAACCATGATCATTTTCAATAAATGTATATATACTTTAATAATGTATTATTACTTTAATAATGTTTTAATTAAGATATTACTACTTTAATAATGTATTAATTACATTATGCATTAATATATTAATACTTTAATTTATACATTATAGTAATGTAATATTCTATTGTTAATGTATTAATATTTTAATAATGGTTTATTAAATACATTAAGTTTAATGTATTACTATTTTAATGTATTATTAATGTTTTTTTTTATTAATGTATTATACTTTTGCAATATATAAATTAATAATGCATTAATTAATTAATATATTTCATAATGTATTAATATATTTATTAATTAATATATTACATTATTAATGTATCCATCAATTAATACATTATCAATGTATCAATCAATTAATATGTTACATTACCCCCGGATGGGGTGACACGCGCTAATCAGCAAACACCTGGACGATCGCCGTGACGCCCATTTATGGCATCAACCGGCGAACCGCCCCTTCAGCATTAACTCGCACATGAACTGCACCAGGCCCCTCCCGTCGATGAGCCCTCTCGCGCGGGGGATTTGTACCTGGAGCCAGAGCAATCACAACCCGACCTTAATGGCCTCGACAGGCACGATACTGTGGTGTGGAATCGTGGAGATGAATAGAGGTGAGAGGAATTGGACCCTTGTAGTGTTCATTCGGTTCAATTTCAAATTTCGACCTCCGTCGCAGCCAGGCAGTGAAGTAGCCGAGCAGGCAGCAGCTCGAACCATGCCCAGACTCCGGGGGGAATCCCGCAGAGGGGTAGCATGGTACAGGGCCGAGTCTAGGCGTAAACGCATCCGCAATTTCGAAAGAGCATTAGCTTTGGCTGCCACCAGGCGCAAGCACAAACCTGGGACGCCACCAATGGCGATTATAGAAGAAATTAGCTGGGAGGAAGCGCAGCAACTCCTCCCCTCGCTCGTCAGCGCGGAGGCAACAAAGCCCCTGCATGGAAAAGCCCAGTGGGACCTCAACACTGCCACCGCGGAGGACCTCTTCCCAACATGCATAGTGGAAGAGGAAGCCCCTCCCGACGACATTATAGGGATAGTGAAGACTGCGGGGTTGGCATCCAGCGCACCGGGGGAATCCAGCACAGGAATGCCCAACGTCAGTGAGGAAACGAACCAGCCTCCAACCTCGGATTCTCGGTACCTCCCACTCATCTTTGAGCTCAGGCACCTGATGGAAGACCACGCATTTCGCCTAGCCTGGTTGGACCAGTGACTGGATATGATTTTTGCAACCTATTCCAAAAGCTCTCCAAAGCGTCAGTGCCAGACATGCGCAGAGGCGTACGCGCTCCCGGCAGGCTGGCGTCAGAAGAAGAACGAGGCACCTGGTTAGGATTATTTCTGCTGTCCAGTTCAGTTAGAAAGTTTAGTTACTTTTTGGTTTAGTTATGGCATATGTTTTAAAACTCTCTAGTTTAATAGCCCTGGTTTCCTTCAGGCAGGGCACACATATGTTTTGTTATGGCCTAGCCCAGCTGTCCTGGTTTCCTGCTCAGGCAGGACAGTTGGCTGCAATATGGAACACTGTATTCTACTTTTTGTTAATATAATAGGTACTACCCTTTTTATTAAAAAAAAAAAAAATTAATATGTTACATTACACACACAAATGTAAATTAATACTTTAATTTATACATTAATAAACCATTAAGTTATATACATTTATATAAGATATTAATGTATTACATTAATATAAGATATTAATGTATTACATTAATAAGTTATAATTGTTTTCACACAGAAAAAACAAATACAATGTTATTCTATTAGAATCAAGTGTTCTTTCAAGATTAAAAAAAGATCTATAAAATCGTAATATCTAATAACTCCTCAAAATCTTGATATTTTGTTCTATACTTTGAGTAAGTTCTATATAGTTGCTATTTACAGTTGTCAATTGCTTTACATAACATATTCTTACTTATCAAACAATGAAAAATTAAACTTCTTTCTGGTGTCTGGTTACTCTGTAATGCATCATTAGAAAATCATAAAACTATATGTGTTAACAACAATTTCTTTGAAGATCTCTTCATAATAAAAACAACCCAGGGGATGTCCAAAGATTTTTTTGAGAGTTGATCTGTCACTGTGTTGAATTCTCTATGGATATGCATGAAATGAATTCCTTCAAAACTTGTCTTTAAGCTTTTAATTTGTTCTTTCCAGCTGAGTAGATATATCATGTTCAAATTTGAGAAATCATTAATCCAGTCAATAGTGACTTTGGAGTCACCAGCTGCCATCAAATTTCTTATGGATAGTCTCTGTGTAAAGAGAAGAAGTCCCCAAAGTCCCAAAATTTCAACCTTCATGTTATTACCCTTTCCTCCTGCAAAATAAGCTTTATAACTATGATGTGCACTTAATTTTATGTAAATTCCAACACCACAGTTGTCATTCACAGCTGCACTGTCAAAGAACCCTATTGGATTCTCATCAAAGAAAACTGGGTTTAGTATAGAATCCACTTTGTCCACTTCTCATGTGCCTTTAAATTATTTAATATCAAGTAAAATTCTAGAGGTAGTTCTGGAGTCCTCTCTTTGCCAATTTTCAAATAGGATTTTGTTCATGTACTTCCATATTCTCCAACTAACCAGAAAAGGTATAAATCTCATTCTTGGATATTTTGTAAACTAGTGCAATAAATTTCTTTCTAGTGTAGTTTGCATCCATGCATCTGAAAAATCAAGGGATTTTAATATTTCTTTCCATATGTTTTGAGTGGCTTCACAATGTATTAGCAGATGTTATGTTGTCTCATCGTCTTTAAGACATAAACTGCAAACAATAGGTCCAATGCCTCCCCTTTTCTTATAATTTTCTCCAGTGAGGATACTGTGTTTTAAGCATAACCACATGAAACATATAATTTTGCTTGGTATATTAACTTTCTAGATAGATTTATACCACCATTTATAATCACCATTATGAGAATTAATAGCAATGCAATGATATGCTAAATCAACAGAAACTGATCCAAATGCCCTGTTCCATGACCACACAAGTTTATCATTTGACTTATTAAGTGAAACTCCACTGCTTTTCAACAATGCAATGTAAATGTTCCATTCATTTGACAGATCTCCAGTTAATCTAAGCTGATTGGCATTTAACCAAATTTGAGAATTGTTGAGTGTGTTTGGAACGGTTGCTTATGCAATGGAATAGATACCCTTATTATTGAGGAAATGGATTAGAGGTACAGACAACTTATATGAAGAATTATCTCCAATAAAGGGATCATTTCCGATAATAACTTGTTTTTCGCTCCCTATTTGCCAGGCCAACCACTACTTAATGATGTGAAATGAGCTCATAATTTTTTTCCAGAAATTAGAGGCATTTGGGTACTTGAAGTTACCTTTCCTTATCCAAGAAGTCAAGTCGACTCTTTTTATGTATTTTCCTTTAAGAATTTGACTCCAAAGACTATTACCAAAAATTCTCCTCCAACAAGATTTAGCAGCTAATGATTTGGCAAACCAATAAATATTTCTTATACCCCATCCACCTAAATCTTTGGGAGATGCAATGGTTTGCTACTTGGATAAATGAAAACCTGTTGTTTTGTTCGCTCCTCTCCATAAAAAGTTTACCATAAGTTGTTGGATTTTGTGTATAATAGAGGTAGGAACCTTCACTAAACTAAACAAATACACAATAATACTTTGGAGTACATCTTTCACTAAAACCAATCTTCCACCTAGAGAGAGCGAAATGTCCAATTGTTTATTCTTTTAACAAACTTCTCAATCAACTAATTCCAGTCCAATATTCTATATCCATTTGGTTTTAAACAAAAACCTAAATATTTCATTCCTTCCTCCAGGTTAATGAACGGAACATTGTTAGGATTGATTTAAATTTCAACAAATATATAATTATAACGTATTAGTATACATTAATAAGTTATAATTATATATTAACGTAAAGTAATAATTAATTAACAAATTAATGACCATCCCCAAGATATGTTGTGGGGTGAATTAGAAACAATCACTTTATAAAAGTGAAAAATGGTGCCCATTTTCCTATATCAACCACTTGTATAAACTGGTTGTATTTTAAATTTTATTTTTGGAAACTTTAGTATATGTTTTATTAATGTATTTATTAATATTATTTTTAATGTATGGATGCTTTATTAATCTAATAAATTAATAATATTTTAATACTTTATTAATTTTTTTCATAATTTTCAAATGTATTTATTATTTAACTAATTCTTTAATGATTAATGTATTAATGTATTTCTTTATTAATATAATAATGTAGTAGTTTAATGTTTGTTTTTATGTAATATATATATATATATATATATATATATATATATATATATATATATATATATATATATATATATATATATATATATATATATTTACTTTGTCAATTTACTAATGTTTTAATTTATTTATATTTTAATTATCTTTTAATGTATAATGTAGTAATGTATAAATTAATTAATACAATACCTTAATAAGGTATTTATTAATTAATATGTTACATTTATATATTACATTATACATTAATGTATTGATAGTTACTTTATAAAATGTATTCATTTTTCACAATAATAATGTAATTTTTTTTTACTATTAATAATATAATATTGTATTTTTTATTATTATATTAATTAATTGATTATTTATATATTTATTAATTAATACTTTATTACTTTTTTACATTTATGTAATATTATATCAATAATCAATGTATTTATATATTATTAATGTATTATTACTTGATTAATATATTTAACAATCTATTTATATTTTACTAATATATTAAAAAAATTACTTAATTAATTAATTAATATGTTACATTATTACTTAGTTTTTAAAATTTCTTTAGTTTAGTTTTACTTTATTATTATCCCATGGTTACTTTATTATTATTATTTAGCTTATTATTTTATCATGTAGTATTTTATTTTTCATTAAGTAATTTATATTTTATAATCAATTATTAATTAATATTTTATTTGCTATTAATATCAATTATTAATTAAAAAATAATTAATTATTAATTAATAATTTTCAATTAATTAATTATAATTAATTAATTATTTTAATTTAATAAATTATTAATAATTAGTTTTTAAAAGTTAAAGATAATTATTTATTTATTACATTTAAAATGTATTAATTTATTAATGGTTGTGCATGCACGTCATAAACTAGCAACTATTTTTATGTAATTTATACTTTATAATCAATTATTAATTAATATTTTATTTGTTATTAATATCAATTATTAATTAATAAATAAATAATTAATAATTAATAATTTTCAATTAATTAGTTATAATTAATTAATTATTAAAAATAAGTAATTAATTATTATAATTTAATAAATTATTAATAATTAGTTTTAAAAAGTTAAAGATAATTAATTATTAATTATTATTTATTTATTACATTTAAAATGTATTAATTTATTAATGGTTGTGCATGCACGTTGTAAACTAGCAATAACCACTTTTTTAACCATTTTTATGTAAAAAGTGGTTGATACACGCTATCGACCTCATTGCCTGAAACAACCATTAATAAATTAATACATTTTAAATGTAATAAATAAATAATAATAGATAATTTTGCATTGTTGATAAACCGTTCACTCACAAGTTTATTTTTTTAAGGGATTTAGGAAACTAAGACAAGGATGTCCTTTGTCTCACTTACTCTTTCTATTGGTTATTGAAGGAATTAGTAGATTACTTGGTCACTATAAGGAGGAAGAACTATTTTATTTTTAAATTATACATTTAAGTAGTATATTATTGCCAATTTTAAATGTTTTATAATTGATTTATATTTTAATTTTATACTATATAATAATAATTAATATATTAAAACATTTCTAAATGACACAGTTACGGACATTAAAAGACGTAAAATCTCAGATATTATACCATTACTTTTACTTTTAAAAGAAAGATGAAATTTTGGGTTCTAATAATAATTAATATATTAAAACATTTCTAAATGACACAGTTACGGACATTAAAAGACGTAAAATCTCAGATATTATACCATTACTTTTACTTTTAAAAGAAAGATGAAATTTTGGGTTGGAGGTTAGGGTTAGAATGTCTACTTTATTAAAATAAATACCATTTATATAGATAAATAAATACCATTTGGGTTGGAAGTTGATCCCAATCCACTTTCCGTCTGAAATATCTTTAGATCTGCACGGAGCTGGCTGGATTTTTCGCTGTTCCGCGGTGGATTATTTTGACAGGCAACTTTAATTTGCGAATTTGAAGTCTTTCCTCCTCACAGGATGAGGCTCACCTTTTGGTCGCGTCGATGTGCTTGGCACTTACATTGAACGGATGAATTATTGTATTAATTTTGGTTTATCCCAATCTAACCGATACGGAAAAATGCAATGTTATTACCTAAGTGCACGGGGTCCTACCTCACCCGAAAGAGAGGCAAGGCGGGCCCACATCACTAGCCGAGAGGAAGGAGAAGGAACCTAGCAACACCTTTACTGATAGAAGTGCCCGAGAGAATAAAAAGGACTTACTGACAGAGGAGATAAGATATGGCCATTGAATCAAATTCAGTAAAGCATGTAGTTAAAGAAATTTCGAGGGAAATCAACTCAGGCTACTATATGTTTATGTCTAATCAATGCGTCATTTCTGGTGGGAGGTAAGATTCGAAAATGCAGCAACGAGGAAATTGCCACCAGGAACTTATTTTGCTTCCGCCGTTCAAACGGTGGTATTAGTTCCTTCCACCCATCCATTGAAAAACTATTTAATAGTAAGAGTAACGGGTAATAATTTTCGTCTCTTACAACAAAAGGAAACTTCTCTACCCAACTATGTGATGTGATGCCCTCTGTTTTGTGTTTTGCGTTTTGCGTGATGATTTGTCCCTTTGGTCACCCGTGCGATCATGATTTTGAGGAAATTTCTTCCCACTAACCAAAAGAGTCGTTCCGTGCGATCATGATTTTCAGGAAATTTCTTCCCACTAACCAAAGGAATCGTTGCCTGCGATCATGATAAAGAAATTTCCATCGGGAAATCAATTCAGGTCATGCAGGAATTTCCATAGAGAAACCATCTCAGGATACTATTTCTTTTATGACCAATCAATGCGTAATGTCTGGTAGGTTCGAAAATGCAATGACGAGGAAATTGCCACGAACGAACTGGGTAATTGCCATTAAAACACAATTTAATAGTATGAGTAAAGGTAATAAATTTCGTTCAATGTATATAAATTTCGTTTAATATATAAGTGTCCTCTGGTCGGGGGATCTTGCACGATCACCCCGTCAGATCTATTGTTCCAAGTTTACTTTCGGTGAATATGAAATAAAGTTGTTGATTTGGTCAGAGATTCCTGCGTGAATACATCTGCCAAATCTTAAAAACAAGATTGAGTGGTAGACATGTAGGACCACTTGTCTATTAGGGTCTTGGATTCATAATGACTCTTCCCCTCTGAATTAGTATAAAGTAAAGATATTCAGAAATCAACCAGATATAAGTGATAAGTGATGTTTGTTTTCAATCGATAGTTCAAGTATCGAGATATTAGGACATAAAAGAGAGTAACAAAGGCGCAGCTGGTAGATTCTTTGAAATTGTGAGATCTTCTAGACGAGGACGACGAAATTTTTGAGGTAGAGCGCGTATTCCCAATCTGTATAACATATCTTCAATCTTATTTCTTTTTTATTGTGTATCCCATGGCATCCTCTTCGACATCCACCTCTCATGGCAATAACGACAACTATGTCTTCGACGTCTTCATTAATCACCGGGGTCCGGATGTCAAACAAAGCTTGGCCACCGATCTTTACAATAGCCTTTGCAAACATGACTTGAGAGTATTTTTAGACCAGAGGGAATTGCAAGAGGGAGAATACATAACTCCTCAAATTGACAGCGCCGTTAGAACAGCCTCGGTATTTATAGCAATTTTCTCGCCTGGTTATGCGTATTCAAAATGGTGTTTAGACGAGCTAGTACTGATGGTGGAGACTATGTCGAAGTCGAAGTCCACCATTATCCCGGTCTTCTACGGTGTCGAGCCTGCAGAGCTTCGGTGGACGC
>ML793872.1:193247-207001 GCA_009831015.1 Picea engelmannii | reverse complement strand
AAGAAAATGTTCAACATATTCACACTTTCATAATTGAAATTCAAAGTGTTTTAGTCAAATATCAAAATATCATGGGTTTACTTAAACAAATTGGGATATGTAGAAAAACAATTAATAGAAAGAAGCAGGGGATAACAAATGGCGGTGTGGAAGAATCTGGAAGTTAGGATGTCCTCTCAAAAGTTAGGATTTATAATAATTTTTTATCTGGGTAATGGTGAAAAAAGACACTAGAATGGCCTAGCATGGTGTATAATGTGTAAAAAATATGGAGAACCAACAAACCGTTTATTCTTACATTGTTCATATGCAAAAGAGGTATAGATGGAGCAATGAAATTGACACTTTTAAAATCAAAATAACTACAAAATTGAAATTGACACTTTTGGAATCAAAATTTGTACTTTTGAAATCAAAATTCACAATTTTCGAATCAAAATTGACACTTTTGGAATCAAAATTGGCACTTTTGGGGTTGAAATCATTTGAAATTCACACTTTTGAAAACCAATATTTCCACTTTCAAAATCCAACTCTACACTTTAGAAATGATGATATTGACACTTTCATAATCGAAATTCACAATGTTAGTCTAGATTTTGCCTCATTATTTCAAATTTAATGAAATTGGGGTTGTAAATAAAATCTCCACCAATTCAGAAAATACACCATATATGGTAAATATGATGTGCACCCAAACATAAAATCAATATTGATTTCTTGACAAATAGATTAAGGCATTGGTAGACACACAATATGTATGGATTATTTACAACAATAAGAATGCTCTACTATATTGGATTGCACCCAACCAAAAGACAAACAATATAATCTAAATGGACTATGCACAAGAACAAGAGTGCTTTGGTATATTCGATTGGGCCCAACCAAAACACTAACAATTGAAATGCAAATCTAGTCCTAGTACACACTAGATAAACCTTTATTCAAAGAAAACAATGTTCACTTGCCTCTTCGAGGGGGCAACCTCCAGCAGAGCAGAGCTCTATTACAGTGCTTTCTTCAGACAAGATTTCTCATACCTCATGTTAGCACTCTGTAAATCTGTCTGGCTGGAAAACAGATGATAGAGGTAACTGTTTCAACCGACTTTAGGTTGGATTCTGACCTTTCCAACCAGAGAGGGCTCTCTCAGGCATATAACTAAATGGGATATTCAAAATATTTGGCAATGTGTGTACAGAGGTCAGATTCTGCCATGGTGTAAAATTTAAAGGTGGTAGGACAAAACAGAAGAGCAGGGCCATTGGGCAATGGGGTTCGTTCTTGAAAAAGTATGAAGAGTTATAAACTATGTATTTCTAGAGGGAACAGAGGTAAAATAGGTATGATGTTCAGCCAAATGAGTAATATGAAATGGCAGAGGAAAGGAGAGACTACTATCAACAAGAGGCATTGAATAGAGGGCAAATCTTTTGGTGTAGTATTAGAAGAGGAAACATAAGGGCTGGTTACTGCAAGCAGAGCACCAATCACGAGTGAAGTCTGAAACAGTAACCAAAAATACATAACAAGTATAATCGATGTGAGAAGGAGCACTTGCAAAAATGAATTCATTCTATTACTTAAAGATTATTACTAGCAGGAAAACACACTGAACATCAACACCGTGATGAATCTTGGCTATCTAAGAAAAACCTTATCTCCTTATATTAAAGTTCATGAGAAATTACAAAGTTCTCCTGCTACGAGGGCAAGCCCCTCTCCGGTAAGTCCAACATTCATTTTTCTTTTAAACATTATATATAGATGAATTACATATGGGATTCAAAACGGATCATCTACCCCAAGATTCCAAAAATAGACATTGGAAACAGAAGGAGTAACGCACAAAAACTGAACTCCTATTTTCTAGGGCACATTATAATAAAAACTGACATATTCGAGATTTTTACCCTGAACGCCACTTGTCTGCATCATCACAAATTTCCTTGAAACGTACTTAATTTAGTTTGTAATTTATTTCAGGTTTGCAATCTCTTATTTTAAGGTGTCAAGACAAGCAGGTTGTCTTTCTCCAGTACCTTCGACCATTTCAGCTTCAGACTCCTTTCTCTGTCACTTGTTCCTTTTACTTTCTCCAGCTTGCATGTACGACCCATCTGCATATCCATTAATGATTAAATCCTTCATGAAATTATTTAATCTGATCTCTTTACCTGCTCCTGATTCATCTGCAGGCTCTGTGTGAAAGTTTTTTGCCAATATTTGTACAACAAGATTTTCTTTCTTCTCCATCGATGATTTTGTCATATTATTTGAACATCTCGGTTTGCTGAAGGCCATTGAATCTGCCTTCTCCATTTCCTCTTGTTTTCCAGGAAGCACGAGCTTATCTCCCTTAGTTGTACAAATATCAGACGAACGGTTCGATTTGCGGTTACCCCATTCTGTAATCAAATGTTAATCACCTAAAACATAGTAATGTCACCCATGTTTTGAATGGCAGTCGTCATCGAGTGCCAATCATGGGCCACTGACGAAATTCCTTGCAGGGATAAAAAATTATCACATTCGGCTATTGATTTCAAATGATGATCATTCGAATCAGTTTTTTGGCGACGCTCACCTGGCATCGCACGGATGAAAAGTACCCAAAAAAGTGTCTTGAGGTGATTTGACTGGCTGTCAACTTTCCCTTTCCACATGCGACCCTTGGATTCGACACATTTAATGATATTTTGACACGTGACATCGGGATGGGATTGAGTGGTTTTGAGTTCAACCTCTTTCCCCCCCGATATGCATCTGGTGGCACCACATGGCCTCAAGGAGAAATCGTGGTATTCCTATCGGCCTGCTTTCAAAATATTAACCTCCACGTTAGTTCTCGGCCCAATATGCTCCATCACTGTTGATTTGTGGCACCCATAATCTATGACCCACTGGGTCCCATCAACTTCACATTTTCGCTAGATTTAGCCCCTTCTATTAGTCTATCGCTCTTCTATACCGAATTAGCCTCCTGCTAAGTCCCGAGACTTGGACTCCATATAAAAAAATTTATAGTGATAACATAGGCTCCAACTGGGGATGCTATCCTCCTTGTGAGGTAGAAAAGAACAGTAGACCTTGTGCCTTATCCATTGGAGCTTCTCTCACAACAGGTGTGTTCCATACCTTGACCGGTCACCAATGTCTGTTTAAAACCGAAGTCTGCACACCGCTCTCACTTAGAGGCTGAACGCTTTATTTGGATACCTAAACTTGAAAATGATTGATCTACAAGCTTATTTGCGCCTACCTACCCTAGCTACTCAAATGTACTGCCAATCAAAATGCCAATGCAACCATGGCAACATTTTATCCACTGCTTGTTTATTTAGCGCATGCTTTCTCCAAAGCATGTTCACTGATAACCCATTCGAGAAGTTATATATGAATTTGAATCTTAGAATTTCAAAAATATTGGGATTGTTTATTGTTTCTAGAAAAATTGCAAGTGGATCTTCCAACACATGCATAAGACCACAATCATGTTTCACTTCTTCCACTGCATTCTTGATTTCATGTGATTTACCCTGTTGATTTCCATCAAGAGGATGAAAAATCCGTTGAGACTACTGGAAGTAACAACCTCCTGAATCAGAAGACAACATTGGCTAGAAAGAAACCACTGGTCTAAAAAAATACATATCTAACACTGATGTTGATTGGCCATCATCTTCATCTCTGATCTTACAATCCATCCTAAGCCTTAAGTTTTGATTTTTAGAATTATCCATATAACATGCCACAGGGTCGTGAAAACCATTTAAAATCATTTCTTCTTGATGAACAAAAAAAGAAAGACGAACCTCTTTCATAATTGTTTATTCTTCTTGCTCTATTCTGTTTGTTCTAAGAACATTTTCAAATGAAATGGCAGCAATAAGTTTGTCTACTCTTCCATGCATGTCAACAAAAACATCCATACATCCTTGAACATATTCAAATATGACAACCATATTATGTGTATCAAGACTATCCTCTTGTTCATCAAACAATTTTGGTTTGGTTTTATTAACCTTCCGGAAATTTACTTGAGGACTATCATTTTGACTTTCAAATGAATGAAGGGGAATAAGTTCTTGTTCATAATATTCTTGCAAATGTGGAAAGCTAACAACATGAACTATTTCACATTCTAGAGTTCCCATAGATGTATTTTCAAAACCATGATTTTCAAATGAATCAAATAAAACAATTGCCTCTTCATTATCTTTCTGTATTTCTGATTGAAAAGTGGCATACATTGTTTTTCTTCTTTCCTGAAACTCTGTCATTTTTTTGTTCACTTCTTGGAGTTTCCATAGATGCAGTTTCAGAATCCTCATCCATGTCTAGGCCACTTAGAATTTGAACAACCACATCATTCATAGGGGAAGAAAGACAACTTTGAAACATTTTTTCTTGTTGTAAATCTTGTTGAATATCTTCATCAAGTTCAAGAGAAGGAAAATGACTTTTAACAACAATTCTTGATCAACTTCATATTCATTTCCAAGCTGGTAGTTGAGCATAGGCTACAAATATGAACTGAAATAACCTTCCATGTAATTAGCCACATGATTATTAAATGCATGAGAAGGTTGTTGATCTTCCTCACTGATAACAATTTGCTCATGTAAAACAATGCCATTGCGGTCAGACCTTCCTGCTTCCTTTGTTATCTCATGATTTTCTTTCAACAATTCAAAGGAAGAAAAACATAATGGAAGATAGTTTTCATTTGCAAGTCCACTACTTTCTGAATATTCAACATCATGTCTGGAGGATTTCTAATTTGAAACATTATAAACATTTTGCTTCAGCAATTTTAAAGAAGAAAAACACAATGGCAAGGTTTTTTCACCTGATTCAAAACCTTGGTCATTTTCTTCATTGTTGTCATATTTACAATTTTCAATTTCTTTGGATTGTTGAACACACTCATTTTCAGATTCATCTTCAACCAATGGCTGCAATTTTGAACTGACAAGACCTTCTACATAATAAGTAACTGGGTCATCAAACACATGAGAAGATAGCTGCAATTTCTTGTCAATTTGTTCCAGTGAATCAGTCTGATTTGGCATCAACACACATTCCTTTGTTTCAATGATGATCTTAGAATTCTCTTTCAAAAATGTAAATGAAAAAAAGCATAAAGGTAAAGAATTCCCTTCAGCTGATTCAATACTTTCTTCTTTGTAACTGCGATATGTAGGCTGATTGTTCTCATTATACTACGGAAAAATAACATTTTCTGATAGAGGAAATGCAGTTGATTGTTCTGGGAGGTCATCACCATAATCATCATCATATTCATCGTATATATGAAAATTAGCAACATCTGCAATATTGTCTAACAAGAAAAAACTTGGGACATCAACATGTTCCTCAACAAACTGATTTGCAAACTCATCTTCTTGACTACCTTCAAATTATTATATGAAGAAATCAGCTCCATGCTTGTCATGGAGTGGATCAGAAACTACATAAGTACCTTCTCTTTCAATAAGTGGGATATAATCCTTTGCAAAATCATTTACATTTAAAACTTCAAGAGGACCTATGATATCATCAGTTTTATGCTCTAAATTCCAATCAAATGTTCTTTGTCCATATTCATTCTCATGTCCTGGAGCACCCAACCCTTCATTTTGAATCTATTCACATGCTAGGATATTGTGTTGAATCTCCTGAGCATCATTAAAAAATTGTTGTAAGGTCTTAGGTTTTCTTTCCATCAGGAGGAACGACAAATCTGGGTGAAGAGTAGTGGCATACTGGAGCATGGCAACAACTTTAGTGGGTTGAATTTCTTTGGGAAGATCATAATAAATACTGGAAAACCTTCTACTGAATGTGGAAATGGTCTCATTGCTCTTCCCTTTCAGGGCATAGAATTATGTAAGCTGTAGGTCTAGAGATTTCTTCTTACCCAAAAAAAATGAAAAAACACTCTTCAATTCTTCCCATGAGCTAATTATCTCTGGATTCAAATGTTTAAACCATTCTTTGGTATCTCCTTTCAAGAATTGAGAGAAATCCCTCATACAAACATCGTCATGGTCAATCTCAAACAAATCTATAAAATGCTCAAACTCTTGGATGTGTTTTTCAGCTGTGATGGCACCATATTCCCCATCAAAAACATGTAGGTATTCATAGTGCTTTGGAGTAAAATCATGAAGGATGTGGGGTAATTTTAAGGGTATGTATATGTCCTAGGTCTTGGAAAGTGTTGGATCAAGTACAGGAGGTGAAATATCAGCCTTGGTTTCATGAGGCTCATCAACTTGGTCATGGTTATCACATGGCTTAGATGAGAGATTTTGATCAAAATTGGTGATAAACTGAGGGGATATCTATATAATTTTAAGAGGAGGGTATACAATTTCAAGATTATCATGATCATCATTTTCATGCAGCAGGTAAAGAAAAATTTGTTTAGCATGTTCAAGAAAGGACAATAGGTAATTAACAACAAAAAATATAATGTCTTGGAAAAAACTCAATTTTAGGTACTTGTTTTCTCCCATGATGTCCTTTCATACCTCTGTCAAGGGATCTCATATTCAGACATTGGAGTCACCAATGATGTTTTGGAAGCTGGATTCTACATTGAGAATGGAGTCGCCAGTGAAAATTTAAATTTCTGGATTCTTCTACCAGTGGAATCACCTTCAAACTGATTTTTTGATGTGTGGATTCGCCAGAGCAGCAATACAGCCAATATGTGCTTAAGTGTATGTTGCTCTCAGACCTTAGAACTCAACCATGACATTCTTTCCCAGGGAAACTTTTTCAATTTCATCCCCGTCAACGACGCTAGAATGTTATCACTCTGTAAATTTGTCTGGCTGGAAAATAGACGACATAGGTAACTGTTTCAACCGACTTTAGGTTGGATTCTGACCTTTCCAACCAAAGAGGGCTCTCTCAGGCATATAACTATTTGGGATATTCAAAATATATGGCAATGTGTGTATAGAGGTCAAATTCTGCCATGGTGTAAAATTTAAAGGTTGTAAGACAAAACATAAGAGCAGGGCCATTGGGAAATGGGGTATGTTCTTGAAAACATATGAAGAGTTATAAGCTATGTATTTCTAGAGGGAACAAAGGAAAAATAGGTATGATGTTCAACCAAATGAGTAATATGAGATGGCAGAGAAAATAAGAGACTACTATCAGCAAGAGGCGTCTAATAGAGGGAGAATCTCTTGGTGTAGTATTAGAAGAGGAAACATAAGGGTTGGCTACTGCAAGCAGAGCACCAATCACGAGTGAAGTATGAAACCGTAACCAAAAATACATAACAAGTATAATAGATGTGAGAAGGAGCACTAGAAAAAATGAATTCCTTCTATTACTTAAAGATTATTACTAGCATCAAAAAACACATTCATGAATATGAAGGACATGAAAACACACTGAACATCAACACCATGATGAATCTCGGCTATCTAAGAAAAACCTTATCTGCTTATATTAAAGTTCATGAGAAATTACAAAGTTCTCTTGCTATGAGGGCAGGCCCCTCTCCAGTAAGTCCAACATTCATTTTTCTTTTAAACAATATATATATATGAATTACATATGGGATTCAAAACGGATCATCTGCCCAAGATTCCAAAAATAGACATTGGGCACAGAAGGAGTAACGTACAACAACTAAACTTCTATTTTCTAAAGAACATTATAATAAAAAATGATATATTCAAGATTTTTACCCTGAACGCCACTTGTTTGCATCATCACAAATTTCCCTGAAACATACTTAATTTATTTTGTAATTTATTTCAGGTTTGCAATCTCTTATTTTAAGGTGTCAAGACAAGCAGGTTGGCTTTCTCCAGTACCTTCGACCATTTCAGCTTCATTCTCCTTCCTTCGTCGCTTGTTCCTTTTACTTTCTCCATCTTGCATGTAGGACCTGTCTGCATATCCATTAATGATTAAATCCTTCATGACATGATTTAATCTGATCTCTTTACCTACTCCTGATTCATCTGCAGGCTCTATGTGAAATTTTGTTGCCAATATTTGTACAAGAAGTTTTTCTTTCTTCTCCATCGACGATTTTGTTAGATTATTTGAACATCCCAGTTTTGTGAAGGGAATTGGATCTATCTTCTCCATTTCCTCTGGTTTTCCAGGAAGCACGAGCTTATATCCCTTTGTTGTACAAGAATCAGACGAACGATTCGATATGCAGTTACCCTGTTCTGTAATAAAACATTAATCATCCAAAACATAGTAATGTCGCCCATGTTTTGAATGATATTTGTCATCAAGTGCCAATCATGGGCCATTGACGAAATTCCTTGCAGGGATAACGGCTTATCACATTCATCTGTTGATTTCAAATGATGAGCCTTCAAATCAATGTTTTAGCGGCACTCACCTGGCATCGCACGGACAAAAAGTACCCAAAAAAGTGTCTCGAGGTGATTTGACTGGCCGTCAACTTTCCCTTTCCACATGCGACCCTTCGATTTGACACATTTAATGATATTTTGACACGTGATATCGAGATTGGATTGAGTGGTTTCGAGTTCAACCGATTTTCCCCCCGATATGCATCTAATGGCACCACGTGGGATCGAGGTGAAACCGTGGTATTCCTATCAACCAGCTTTCAAAAGATTAACCTCTGCGTTAGTTCTCGACCCGATATGCTCCACGACCGTTGATTTGTGGCACCTGCGATCTATGACCCACTGGGTCCCATCAACTTCACCTTTCCGCTAGATTTAGCCTCGTCCGCTAGTCTATTGCTCCTCTATACCGATTTAGCCTCTTGCTAAGTCTCGAGACTTGGACTCCATATAAAAAATTTTACAGTGATAACACCTCCTACTCTTATTTATACTAATTCTATCTTCTAAATAAAATTCTAGAGGAAAATATTTCTAGAAGTGGAAGCTTCTATTAGGTCTTCTTACATTGACTTGTTCTCATTTATTTAATAGGGCTTATTAACTAATTTCATCCTTTATTACATGGAAAATATATCATGCTAACTAATGTTATCCTTTATTACATGGAAAACATATCATGCTAACTAATGACCAACTACGAGTGGTTAGGGTCGGATCCTAACATGCCCTCCTCCTTCGAAAGTAGCCTTGTCCTCAAGGCTAAAGATGTGGAAATTGTTGCAATATGGTCGTTGGTTCCCAACTTGCATCCTTTGGAGACATGTCCTTCCACTTGATCAACACTTCTTTGATAGTTCGTCCATGCAAGTGATGCTTGCGCACGTTGAGGACTGATTCTGGTTGTAGCCAAATGAATCCTTCTTCATCTAATTCAGGCAAGATGGTTTGAACCCTGCAATTATGACCCACCACTTTATTCAAATAAGAAACATGGAACACCAAATGTATTTTGGAGGTAGTTGGAAGTGCTAGTTTGTAGGCAACTGGACCAATACGTTTGATAATCTGATAGAAGCCATGAAATTTGGGTGTCAACTTGTGGTGGCCATGGCCTTTGAGTGAGGTTTCCTTATAAGTTTGGAGTGGAAGAAACACTTGATCACCTTCTTGGAAAACCCTTTCAGAACGTTGTTGGTTAGCTTGTTGCTTCATATTATTTTGGGACATGTGGAGGTTATCCTTTAAATCCACAAGGGTAGCTTCTCTACCTTGCGACAACTTATTAATAGCCTGGAACTTTGATGTTCCTGGAAGATATGAATTTACTGGAGGTGGTTTTTGGCCATGCATTGTTTCATATGATGTCATTTTGGTGGTTGTATGATATGAAGTGGTGTACCACCATTCTTCCAATGGTAACCATTGCACCCATTGATGTTGTTTGTTTGAGGAAAAACAACGCAAGTAGGTTTCCAAACATTTATTGACAACTTTTGTTTGGCCATCCATTTAGGGGTGGTATGTTATGCTCATATTCAATTGTGTGCCCTGTAATTTAAATAATTCTTGCCAAAATGTGTTGGTTAAAGTCAAGTCACGATAAAACACAATGGATGTTGGCATGCCATGTAGTTTGAAAATCTGATCAATGAAAAATCGTGGTACCATAATGGGCGTAAAAGGATGTGTTAAGGAACAAAAATGTGCATGCTTTGAGAGGTGATCTACCACAACCATGATGATTGACTTGTTGACCACTTTGGGGAGCCCCACGATAAATTCCATGTAGATCTCAGTCCAAATAAAAGTTGGAATGGTCAGTGGTTGTAGAGCTCCTAGGGTCTTGATAGTTTCCCCTTTATTGTGTTGGAAAATATCACATTCGGTGACAAAGGTAAGGATTTCCTTCTTCATGCCTTCCGAGAAAAAAGAACGTTGAGCATGAGCATAGGTCTTTTGGAAGCCTGAGTAACTAGCAATAGTAGATGAATGAAACTCATTTAAGATCCTGGGCTTGAGTGTTGAAGTCATAGACAAAACCAAGTGCTCCTTATACCTGAGGATATTGTCTTTCCAAGTGTAGTTGGTGGGCAAGTTAGGGTTCTCTCGCAGTCGTTGAATTACCTGTGATAGAATTGGGTGGGTTAGCCACTCTTGTCGAACTTCTTCAATCCAATTATGAATGGGTAATGATAAGGCAAAGATGGAGCCTTTATCCTCATATTGTATTGACAACACATCTTCCACTACATTGTCTTTTTCTTTTTTATATATGATCTCATAATCATAGCCCAGCATTTTGGTCAGCCACTTGTTCTATTCTGGGGAGGATAACCTCTACTCTAGGAAATACTTTAAACTATGGTGATATGTTTTGACATGAAAAAAATGTCCCAATAGATATGGTCACCAAATGTGCACAGCATGAATAATAGCCATAATTTCCTTTTCATAGGTATATTTTCCCAAATTGAGGCCACTCAAAGCCTGTCTAGTGAAAGTAAGAGGTCTACCTTCTTTTGTTACAACTACACCAATACCAATGCATGAATCATCAGATTTCACAACAAAAGTTTTGTTGAAATCAGGGGCTACTAAGACAGGGGTAGTGCACATGGCCTGTTTTAATTCTATGAAGGCATGTTCTACTACTAGTGTCCAATGAAATGCATTCTTCTTAAGAAGGTCTGTCAATGGTTGGGAAAATTTTCCATAATGGTGGACAAATTTTCTCCAATATCTTGTGAGGCCCAGGAAACCCTGAAGGCATTTCAAGGTCGTGGGTATCGTCCAATCCTACATAGATTGAATCTTTCTAGGGTCCAATATTACCCCCTGACAGCCTACAATGTGTCCCAAGTATTTGACCTCACTTGCCCCAAAAGAACACTTGGCCTTCTTGACAAGCAATCAATTGTCCTGTAACAATTGGAGTACTTTTTCCACATGGTGTAGATGGGCATCCAAAGTGTGGCTGTAAATGAGGATGTCATCGAAGAAAACCATAACAAACTTATGAAAGTAGGGCTTCAAGAGTTTATTCATGAGACTTTGGAAGGTAGATGTGGCATTGCAAAGTCCAAAAGGCATTACCAAGAATTCATAATGTCCTTCATGATTTCGGAAGGCAGTCTTCATAATATCTACTTCATTCATCTGAATTTGGTGATATCCTGAATGAAGATCTAATTTTGTGAAGAAACATGCACCATGGAGTTCATCCAACAAATCATAAATGACAAGAATCATAAACTTATCCTTAATGGTTAATTTATTAAGGGTGCGAAAATCTGGACACATGCGCCAAGAACCTTCTTTTTTTAAGACCATCACAATAAGGGATGAATATGGGATGGTACTTGGGTGAATGACATTGACAACCATTAATTCCTGCACTATCTTTTCTATTTCATTTTTTTTAGTAAATGGATACTAGTATGGTCGTACATTGGGTGGCTAACTACCTAGAAGGAGATGGATGTTGTGATCATGCTCACCTCGGAAGGGGGGTAAGTCCGTGGGTGTCTTAAATACCATGTGGTGCTTTTCCAAGACCAGTTACATATTGGGATGTACTGTTGGAGATGATTGATTACGTGCCTAGATGGAATTAAGTTGAGAAATCACACCCTGGTGGCCTTTCTTCAGGAGTTTCTCCATCCAATGAGAACTGATCATTTCTGGGGATCTACCTTGTAGTCCTTGGAGGGTATAGGTGTGAGCATCTTAAGTAAATATAATATATAACTCATCATAATCAAGTAATCGGTCCCAGAGTACGAATCCATTCAACACCCAAGACAATATCACAACCACCCATGGCAATGGAAAACATGTGATTTTTCAGGTTATAATCACCCATTTAGAGTTTGACATTCTCACAACAACCCCCACATTTCATTGTACCACCATTAGCTATGAGAATTTGAAAATTAGAATCTGGTCTAACAAAGAAATTGACATCCTCAGCGACCCTGTGACGAATGAAATTATGGGTGCTACCACTATCAATCAACACCACAACCAACATATGTTTGATGTAGCCCTTGATTTTTAATGCAATTTGTCTTTTTCATCCAACAACTGAACATAGGTCAAGAAGCATAAATGATATGCAATTTGTCTTTTGCATTCATTATTTAAGGTGGAAGGTAAATCTAGCCCTGTGAAATTCAAAGTTTTTTCATATTTAATGGTGGAATAGGCATATTAATTTAGAATAGTTGTATGGTTAGACACATCTTTCTTGTTTTAAATAGTCTAACAAATTACATGCAAAGATATGAGATGAAAACAAAATTCTACCAGAGAAAGGATCCTTCAAATACAAGATTTTTGTGGATTTGAATAAGGTTTCCAAAAATGACTTTCAAGATATGAAAAGCAATATTTGAGTAATTAGGGATTAGGGAAAGGAGAATAGTTGTGGTTTTGAAGCTTGAAAATGACATTGAATATGTTGATTATGTTAAAAACACTACAACTAGAATTCCTAATAGCTCATAGTTTTACTTTCATTTCATTTGTAAATATCATCATCCAACCAAGTAGCTCATAATTTCAATTTTGTTTTATTCACAAATATAGTTGAACAATCAAACAATACATCTAGTTTAAAACATAGTTAACAACTTAATGAGAACTGTGACCTCAAAACGAGAACTCTAGCCCTTAAAACCCATATTTTTGCATAAAAAACATGAAAATCAACCCCCAAAACAAAAAGTGGTGCTACCGGTAGCACCATTTTTTGTAACCGGATCAAAATTACAACTTTTTTCAAGCATGAGCTTAAAGGATCAAATGGCTTCTCAAACAAACTTTAAAATCAACCCCCAAATCAAAAAGTGGTGCTACCGGTAGCACCATTTTTTGTAACCGGGTTAAAATTACAATTTTTTTCAAGCATGGGATTAAAGGATAAAATGGTTGCTCAAAAAAACTCTAAAATCAACCCCCAAATCAAAACTACAACTTTTTTCAAGCATGGCCTTAAAATATAAAATAGTTGCTTAGAAAAACCTTAAAATCAACAACTAAATAAGCACATGACGCTACCTAAAGCAAAATGTTTTTTCTAAACACTAAAATTAAAGCTAATTACAACCTAATTCAAACTGTGGTCTTGATAACAAATCCCTACAAGAATAAAAAAACCCAAAATTAGATCTTAAATGGTCACTTGAAATTTTATTTACTAACTTCTTTTTTTTTTCTTAAATTTACATTAAAATATAAATCAAGAGAAAAGAGAAAAACTTTAGAAATATATATTTTTTAATAAAGACAAAAACACATTTAAAAAAATATATTCAAAATCCAAATTTAAAAGAAAAACAACAAAACTTAACAAAATGGTGAAAGCCAAAGAAAAACTAAAAA
>ML793872.1:148315-191775 GCA_009831015.1 Picea engelmannii | reverse complement strand
GGTTGAAATTATTTGAAATTCACACTTTTGAAAACTAATATCTCCACTTTCATAATCCAATTGTACACTTTAGAAATGATGATATTAACACTTTCATAAACGAAATTCACAATGTTAGTCTAGATTTTGCCTCATTGTTTCAAATTTAATGAAATTGGGGTTGTAAATAAGATCTCCACCAATTCAGAAAATACACCATATATGGTAAATATGATGTGCACAGAAACATAAAATCAATATTGATTTCTTGACAAATAGATTAAGGCATTGGTAGGCACACAATCTGTATGGATTATTTGCAACAATAGAAATGCTCTACTATATTAGATTGCACCCAGGGATGGAATTTGACGGGCAATTTGTTCGTCAAATATGGTTAAATTTTTTTAATAACCGTCGAGATTCTTCGTTAAAACCCACAGAACAGTCATTGAAGCTGGGAAAACCATCAAATTTGACGTGCTCATGCGTTTTGAAATTCCAAGCTTGATTGCACCCAACTAAAAAACAAACAATATAGTCTAAATGGACTATGCACAATAACAAGAGTGCTCTGGTATATTCGATCAGGCCCAACCAAAAGACTAACAATTGAAATGCAAAGCTAGTCCTAGTACACACTAGATAACTTAGGATGCATTCACATCATCACTCAACAATGCAAAGGAATGCATAAATGGGGAATGGCGGGGATGCTGCTAGGGAGTGTGCACGTTTGGTTAAGCATAATTGTATCTTGCCTCCCCTATGTTAATTATTTCAGTAGTGGATGGTTGGTGTAGCTTGAATGCATCAAGATTTAAAATCCTTGACATCATATGCATATATGTCGTGTGATTGCGTAAATACTCCATATTTTTTGTTGTTGGAATAATGTCGAAATTAGGAGTTCTAGAATGGTGTTAAAATGGAATATGGTTAACACATTTTTACTTGGTAGTTTTACGAGAGCTTGATTTTAGCTAATGAGTGGTTTCATATCCATAAGTTTAGGGGAATGTTCTAAGTTTGGTGTTGCCTCTCTCGACTATAAATGTATGTAATTTCTTGATTAATGAAAAGTGTGTTCCGTGAGCATCTTTGCTCACTGTTCCGCAGTGTGAAACTCTGATTTCAAAGTTGGTATCAGATCTCAGAGAAAGAGTCTTCGTTTGGAGAGAAGGATTGAAGCTGCTCTCATTCCTGTCACAAAAGATTCTGCTGCAGAATAGAGAAAAGTCGTGTGAAGAGAGGAGACACGCTTCCACCGCCCAGCGTAAAGAGACATGTATGTATGTCCTCCTAGTGTTGGATCCACTATTTCTTTGAAGGCATTTAATCCCCCCTTGATTTATGCTCTGATACCACAAATATTGTAATGTAGAAAAGAATGTGGATCAGGCAGAGGATAAAGAAAGGGAGGAAACTCTCAACATAAAGGAAAATGAAGAGAACTCAAATTATAATGATTTAGTGAAGTTCATGAATGTTTCTCAGTGTGCAGATATTAGCAGCAACCAGAGAAAAACAATAAATTTTGAAGAATAATTACAGTTTCTTGAAGAATGGCTTGCAACATCATGTTTTGATGGAGCATGCACAAAAGTTGCAGCTGCAGATGGAGAATCAATGAATGTTGAAGACAACATTGTTAGGATATTTAGACACTTAGGAGTTAGTTAAGATCTACTTGGTCTAATGTGTTGTTAGGTAAAAGTGTGTTTCTTAGTGTGTATCTTTAGTATGCATTTGTAGTTAGGAAATCCGACAGTCACGATATATTCCCAACATAGAGTGATCTGACGGTTCATATTCTCCTCGATATTAACAGCCATTGATCTATGGCTTAGCACCTGATTGGTCCATGATATCTATTTAAAGAGCATGGAGGGACATTTTACGATGATCGATTGTGAGAAACTCTCTTGTAAAATCTCTCTATAATCTTTTTCTTTTGCATTAATAAACTGCTCCAAGTGGTTGCGTTGGTTCGGGTCGTGGATGTTTCCCCGTAGGGGTTTTACCATGTCAAAACATCGGTGTGTTGATCTTTGATCCAGTTGTGTGAGTGGTTACTGAAGGTGTTCATCCTCTATTGGAATACCTGTGTTGTCGAACATGGTATCAGATCTTGTTTGAAGACCCGCTCCTGTTGTAGATCGAGATGGTGAAGATGAGTTTTCTCATCTCTGTTTCTTCCATTTTCATACATTGTTGGGCTAAGAGGACTATTCCATTGCGTCTGGAGAACTTGTTTATTTCAAGAATGCTTTTCGTTTCACTTGAAAAGGTTTCCATTTTCCCAAGATATGACCATTTAAGCTAGATCTCGAGGTATAAAGCCTGAATACACCCTTTTTTAATTTTTTTGCAGAGTATTACTTCGGTTTTATATTGTTTGTTTCCTAGTTTCTACTCTTTTAGATCTATGTATTCTCTTTGCCCTGCGCCCTGTGTGATCTCAGAAAATCAAAAACATATAGGAAAAGGTGCATTTTTCGGGTAAGCTAACCGATATCTAACCCTTGTTGTCATCGAGAAACAAATTTTTTTTCTTGTATGAAAAGAGTTTTTTTTAGCACGCTCTCCAAGGTCGTCTTCAACAAAACACTCTTGCTAAAGAATACAATATGTTTTGATAGCCTATTTGGTTAAAAGTTTTCTTATTGAGTAAGAGTTCTTGAGTTCAAGTCTCTCTTTTTTCTACTTTTGTTTTTAAAAAGTTCATGCTCCATTGTAAAGTGTATTTCCCTTCAAGTATAAAAGTGAATCACTATAAGTAGTTTTAATATTTTAGAGTTATCTATTTTGCATGCAGCTTTTCTTTTATAAAGTAACTTCATTGTAAAAGTGAACCCCACTTGTTTTTTATAAAAGTGAGTCACTTCATAAAACAACTTACACCATCATGTGGTCTTTTGCTTACCGTTTATGCATTTTTTTTTAAATGGCATAACTTTCACATCCGAAGTCCGTTTTTAGTGTCATTTTTTTTTAAATCGCCTAATTTTTCGAGATATTTCCATCCAAATCATCACTTTCAGTTTTTAAATCTATATTATCTACATAATTAATATGGCTTCTTCAAGTAATATTTTGCTTACCAACACCAACTATTTCCAATGGAAATCCCATATGGAGGATTTATTAAAAAGTAAAGGCTTGTACCGGATTACCTTGGGAAAGGAAACATAACCTACTGATGCTGATAAGAAACTCAAATGGGCTAATAGGAATGATGAAGCACTTGGCATAATCAGAATGTCCATCTCTCTTGATTTAAGGTTCCACCTTCAACAAATTGATAAATCCAATGAAGCTTGGGAAAAGATTGAATATGTGTTTGGTAAACATGATATTATTCGAGTACAACAGTTAGAAAATCAAGTACTGGATTTAAGTCCAAGTGATTTTTTTTGCATTGAAGACTATCTATCTAAGTTTAAAACACTCATAATTTTATGTGAACAATGTAAGATAAAGATGGACGAAGAGAATTGCATCTGTCTTATTCTTTCTAAGCTAGGTATTGCATATTCTGTGTTTGTATCTACCTTTTATGCCATGAAAGAGGCTCTAGGGGCAGCTTATCAAAAACCCACTCTTGAGTCATTTTGTGATGTTTTGATTAGAGAGCAAGATAAGCTTGTACAACTTGGAGTGATCAACATTGCAGGTACCTCCAACAAAGCCTTAGTCGTCCATCAGAAAGATAAACCCGAGAATCCCAAGAAGCAACATCCTCGCCACAAAAACAAGAAGCATAAGGGTCCCAAACCCTCTCAGACAGCTTCTGCTCCTAATGGTGACAAAGGAGAAAATACAAAACTAAGAACACTGACAGACATTGCGACTTTTGTTATAAAGATGGTCATGATGAGTCCAAATGTTTCAAGAAGATGGAATCTTTAGAAGCATTGATGAAGAAGCACAACATTAGTGTTGATTCTACTTCTTCTTCTTCTTCTCATGGACATGCACTTTATGCTTCTGGTTTCTCCTTCAATACAACTTCTACTTCTTCTTCTCATGAGTGGCTTATTGATTCTGGAGCATCTTATTATATGGCTAAGAATAAAGACATGTTTTCTTCTCTAAATGAATGTAACCCCAAGAAAATATTTGTTGGTGATGATAGATCTCTTAGTGTTGTAGGATCTGGAACAGTTCAAGTAGAAAATGGGCATTTCAATGATGTATTATGTGTTCCAATTATTTCTTGTAACCTTCTATCAGTATATCAAATAATTCATTTAGGTGAAGGTAAAACCGTCGAGTTTTCACCTCACCAAGTTATAATCAAGGATCTAAAAGATCCTAAGCATGTTCTTTCAACTGTAATTGATGATGATATTACTAGGTTGTACAAGTTTGAAAACTTTGGGTCATCATCTTTTTCATTAGTTTTTGTTGCTCATAGTGATGACTTGAGCAAACTTTGGCATGAGCGGTTTGGTCATCTAAACTATCGCTCATTGCAGCAACTATGTAATCAACAGATGGTGACTGGTCTTCCTCCTATTTCATGCAGAGATGTTGTTTGTTCCGGTTGTGTTCTTGGAAAATATTATTGGGACAGTTTTGGCAAACATGCCTCTTGGCACGCCTCGACCCCTTTGCAACTTGTTCACGGTGACTTGTGTGGTCCAATTTCTTCTCCTTCTTTTTTCTGGGTGCAATTATTTCTTAACTTTCATTGAAGACTTTTCCAGACGTACTTGAGTTTACTTCTTAAAACTTAAGAGGAAGTTTTTCACAAGTTTTTGGCCTACAAGGCCCTTGTAGAAAAGAAATTTGGACATCATATTCAAAGGTTAAGAACAGATAATGGAGGTGAATATGTGAACAATAATTTTACAAGTTATTCCACTACACAGGACATCCAAATGCAACACATTGTTCCATATACACCACAAAAAAATGGTGTTGCTGAGAGAAAGAACCCCACATTAAAATAAATGGCTAATTCTATGATTCAATCTAAGGGATTAAGTCTAAAGTATTGGGAGGATGCCATAGACTATGAAAATTACATAGTAAATCACACTCCTGCAAAGGCTCTTAAAAATATAACACCGGAAGAAGCTTGGATTAAAATTAAACCAGATGTAAGTCACTTCTATGAATTTGGCAGCACAACATGGGCTCACATTCTTGATGAGAAAAGGAAAGCATTGCAGCCTAAACGTGAGAAATGCATATTTTTGGTTATTCTAAAGATGTCAAAGGTTATAGACTTCTTCAACCACATTGTAATGAAATTATTATAAGAAGAGATGTTAAATTTGATGAAAATCTCTTGGCTTGTGAGCCTAATTCGGTGTTGGCACAAGGGTAGACCTGGGGTTCAACACTACAACAACACACCAACAAAACCCTAACTACCGACCCTTTTGGAAACACCAGCGAAGTAGATGAAGACTCACCCGAGGTAGAGGCATGGGTGGTTGCAGGACTCAGATGTCTGCAACCTTAGCTGGGACACAGATCTATGACTGTAACAACTTAACAAAACACTTAGCAATTATGATTCATCAATATTCAGTCTTTTAGATTACAACGCAGCTAAACCCTAATAAAAGATCAGCGTAGTATTCACATAGATTCAATAGACTTAAGCACTAAGCATACCAACATAGATCAGATCTAGCATTCATTCACATTATTCAGCACTAAGCTACCATATTAGATCCTTCTAAGCATATATTAGAGCACTAAGCATTCAATCACATAGATAAGAGAATAACCATAACGCACATAACAATCACAACACAGGATATACGTGGTTCACCCCCACCCTAGGGATACGTCCACCAACTCTTCATCTTCTTTATTAGCTTCTTTCAATCTTCTTACATGCACAAAGCATCAAAACCAACTCTGCAGAGGACAGGATATATGCACACCTTGCCAGATCCTCCTTCCTCGATTTAGGTCCAAGAACAGAGCCTTATACAATCTGGGCACAAAGAACTACAGATGACTTGCACTTAGCTCTACAAGTCTCAACATACAATACGCACAAATCCTCTTACAATCACTTGCACTTAGCATAATACTCCTTCTTCTCCTTCTTCTTACATCGCCTAAACTTCTATTTATACATTACAAAAAGGGGCCTAAGCATGGGTAAACCCATGGGCCGATATTCCCATTCCTGTTACATAAGCCCAAAACCCAAAAAGCCCTAAAAAGGGGTTGAGATCCCAGGATATCTACTTCGCCTTGCGCTTAGCCTTCAACAACCTGCTGAAGTCTCAAAAGTAGGTCAAACATGACCAAGGATCCTCAAAACTTGGTCAAGGGCCAACAGGCCCCCAATACTCACCTGTGACTCGTCCCGAGTCACTCTGGTCTGGGTAGCTCTGCTTCAAAAGCCTCGAGCTTGGATCGAGTTGCTTCAACTTGTTGTTGTGCCATGGCCTCCTGCTCGACGAACTCTTGGATAACTACTTCGTTGACAGGTCCCTCTAAGAGTAGTTCAGTTGTAGTGATGACTTGCTCTAGTTCTGCTCCTCGACCTTCAATCTCCACGAACAGTTGGCGAGCCTCATCCTGTATAGGTTGGAGCCTCTGAGTCACTTCCATGACTTTTCTCTTAATGGTGTGGACCTACCATTGAGCAGTGCACTATTCTTGGGATCGCTTCATCCTCTTAACAGCTGACAGGGGCTTAAACTGCACCTATATTGTTTCTACTTGTTGCTTTTCCTCCTGGAGATGTGACTCCAGTGCCTTCAATTCAGGATCCTTAGTGAATCGCTCATAAGTCTGGGCACTGCGATCAATTAGTTGTTTGCATGCCGTGGCGAGGGCCTTGATTCTTTCAACTGCGCTTCGGGCAGTTTCTTCTCTTTGATCTCGCACATCCTGTGGAGTGTTGGGCACTGCTCGTAGCTCTGAGGCTACTATTCTTTGTTGTAGCTGATGGATAACTTCTGCGAGCTGTGCTACTTGATTCTATACTCGGTCTTCTACCTTTGGCTCTAAGCCCATCACAAAGAGAAGTGCTCTGTTGACTGCTTCTTTGAATCCAAGTTGTTCTGCGAGCAACTGTTGTTTTTCTTACTTGACCTGCACCCTCTCTTCTTCAAAATTGTCTTGAAGGTCAGCCTTCTCCTTTTGTGCAACCCGACGTTGCTCTACCATTTATTCCTAGGCTTGTTTCAGGGCCGTTGTGGCCTGGTCTTTCTCAGCTTGTGCTCGATGAAGGCGAGCTTCGGTCACATCAGCTAGTCTTCGAAGTTGGGTAGGCTCATCTCCCAACTCTGGTTCTTCTGATGGTGGGGGTGCAGTAGAGACTACGTTGTTGGAGTGAAGGGCCTGTTGCACCCCTCTGAGTTCAACTTCGACTCTGTTATACATCTCCTCCTTCTTGGCTTCATGTTTCTACAAGATGTCCTATGAGGCATCCTCTACATCTACGATGATGAAGTCAAAGTCATCTACAGTGAGCACAGTTTACATCTTAGTCAAGGTGGCTCTGGATTTCTTTCAGGAAGTGGGTTTTATGGGAGAAACCTTCCTTTTCTTCAAGGGATCAACCTCATCAACAGGATCCCTAGGCAATGTTACTTCGCCTTGCTTCTGTTGGTCTTCTTTTTCATTTGTCTCTTCTACTTTGTCATCACCCCCTTGGCCAGGTGATACAGAGGAAGTTTCTTCCGATGCGCTGCTCAAGTCTTGGACTTCTTCAGTATTCTTCCTTCTTCTTGTTCCAGGTGTGTCGTGTTCTTTGTGAGAAACCTCTGAGCTGTCAAGTTCAGGATCAGACATCTCTGCAGGGTCATTAGGGATAAGGAGGTCTGCTAACCAGTCTTTAGTTATCTCCTCGAGGTCCTCCTCTGTGAGCTTGTAGTATGACTGAAGCTCCTATTTATGCTCGTCTTCTCGCATAGTGATATAGATGAAGTGTCGATCTGCATGAAACTTCATGAGGGGTCAGAACCGATGCAAGAGTTTGGCGTCATGCAAGGTACAACTTCAATTGTCCTCCTAAACTGGAGATAGTACGTATGAAATACCACATCTGACTGCCAATATTTTCCCATATCGCTTGAGTACCAGAGCGTGGTCAACTTCACAGCAAGCGACTCGAATGGCTCAATGTCTCAGAAGGTCGCACCTTCCAGCATCTCCTGAGTGGTAAATGCGATGAGGATCGGAAGCCAGCTAAAGTGGAACTCATAGCCCTGATCTTGAGTTTCACGACAGTCTAATTCCAACTGGTTGACCAAGTACTTCACCCATTTCATCTGGAGTCCTTCTACACATTTCCCGGTGAGGTCAACAACAAATCCTGTGACCTGTGTAGGTATGTTCTTTCTCACGAGATTTTCTGCGATCAGCTAACAATTTAGGTGCACTGCTCCATTCTGGATGGAAGCTACCTTGTAGCCTCGTGTTCCCTTTTCTACATTTCCATGTGTGTGTTTGATCCTCTGTGCTAATGCACAATCTGTAGCCTTCCCTAGATAGAAGTCCTACGAGTTGGGTCCCTGCATGCTCAATCCGGTGATCCTATGGATCAGCGCTGGATCGACTGTGATACATCGATCTAGCCATAGGTATTCGCCATGGTAACATGAGAGCAGGATCTTAACACAGGCGTTAACCTCCTGGTGCCTTCCAAAATGTGGAATCTTCATCACATTCAAGAGAGTGGACTGCGAGAGGTTCATAGTCCATGGCTTGGGGATTATTTTCAAGTTCTTCCCCTTCTTCCTGGTCAAGTATTTATAAGGAGAGAGCATACTATGGTTCTTGCAGTCTCCTAGGTTGAATTCATTGAACTTCAACGTCACAATCTTATCTTGCTGCGTTCTAACTGCACGTATCCCCTTCAGGAGGTACGCAGTAACCAGGGTGTAGTCAAAGTCCCTCGGGACGCTGTCACGACTCATCGCGCTGGCCAGAGGCGGGATGTAGTCGAGTAATATGGTCGGGATTAACTTCGCCTTGGCTAGGTCATATATGTGCTTGGTTCTCTTTTATGCTGCAACTCGGGATGGTCTGAATCCACGAGCAGTCGATGGAGAGGCTTGCACTCCTCTCATGGATGATGCTTGAATACCTGTAGACATTACTTTCTCGGCCATGAGATCAATGAGAACTTCTTCAATGACTTTCTCTGCGGCATTGAGCTCGTCTGACATGCACGCTTAGATCGGATAACTCGGGTGGATGAATGAGTGTGCAATGCAATGGAACAAATGTCGATCTCAATAAACACAATGCGGTAGAAATGAGTTGGCTTGGATACAATTCACAAAAATGTTTTTGGTGCAACAGTAGACGGAATAAGTAGACACAATGTAACGGACCTCTCCAACGGATGAGAGGTCTTCATAAATGTGGTTCTATCCGTTGCGGCGCGGTCTCAACGGTCTGGTGGTGAGATTTCTGGCCATAAATGTCATTCTAACCGTTTGGGGTGTCGGTCTAATGGTTATAATTTTTCCAACATCTATATTTCTTCGCCATGGTGAAGTGCCATGTGGCATTGTTCTGATATCCCGACGAAGTTCTTGTTTTGCAAATTTTCCTTCTGCGAAGTTCCCTCTGGAACCTTCTGTAACTTTTCAAACTTTGCTCTCTTCTTACTAAGTTTTCTAGCCTTCTTCCCGGTGATCTTCGTCTCGGTATTCTTCTTTCCATTATGATTCTTATCTCCTTTTGGCATAGTAACTTCGCGCTGTTGAGATTCTTTCATAGGGTTGGAAAGTAATACGTATTATTTATCTGGGGTAGGTGCTTCAGTTTTCTGTGAATCTTCTTGTGTTCTTTAAACTTCGACATCCAAGTTTCAGGTTCTAAGTCGCTTCGATCTGTTCTCCTGTTCTTCAATCAAGTGTGATATCCTCCTAGTCATGAAATATTTTAATTCTTGATTTTTCTGCTTTAATACTTCCTCTTCTTTTCTTCTGGCCTGATCCTTTTCAATCTAAGGTTTTCCTAGTAATATAGCAAATGGGCCGTTGTTCTCAATAAATTTAACAATCTCAAAATCTTCCTCTGTCGAAGTTCCATGAGCACTCATAGATGTCTGGGTGAGTCTTCCAAATAGGTTTTTCAACTTTCCTCTAAATAATCATATTCCTCCCAATGAAGGAATCATAGCAGGCTTTCCTAAAGTTTCCCAAGTTCTTTCTGTCATGGAATTCACCTGTGTTTCTTCATCCAGAACACAGTCAATGTCGAAGTCTCCTATTCTTGTTTCTATGCATTCTTTTTCTTTGAAGATCTCTGATAAGATGATCTTTCGGTGATCATTTAGGGTTTCTTTCATTTGTAGCAATACATCCTCTGATTTTTTCTGGGGTTCTGCCATGGTCTCAGTGTATTGACCTTCCTTAGGGTAGTCTTGTCTCATATTCATTATGTCAAGCTTAGAAATCATTCTAGGACAATCTAAAACTTCATGATCCAGAGCTTTACAACAAAGACAACTACGTCTTCTACCAGGACATTCCTTAGCAATATGTACCGATATTTTGTAATTGTAACAAAGGATTAGTCTTATTTTTCTTTGAAAGGATCCCCAACCTTTCATGTACTGTGCACTAGGATCATAGTAGCTAATCTGCAAAAAATTCTTTCTAGGATCCTACATCCATTTGTTAATCCAAACATTCTTTCTATGCATAGGAATAACATATCTTTCACTATTCTTATCAGATCTACTCATATAAAATATTCTTTCTTCTAGATGTGCCCTATTTTTCAAGCTAGGGTAAAATTTATCAAGCATACCTAGATCCATACCTTTGAAACAAAAATTTCCACTTATCTTACCTTTTCAATCAAGACTCTTTACTGTTCCTACCTTTATCAGAGAAAAAATATTTAGGATCTTATCTCTTTAACCAAAACTTCTTTTATCAAAGCACAAAGCTTTCAGGTCTTACCTCTTTTTCTTCAGATTTTACTTTTCTTCTTAGCACAGAGCAGCAGATCTACGCACAGAGCTTTCTTTTCTTCAGTTACCAGCAATCACAATTTCAGGTCCCGGCAACGGAACCATTTGTTGGCATAGGGGCAGACCCGGGGTTCAACGCTACAACAGTGCACCAACAAAACCCTAACTACCGACCCTTTCGGCAACACCTAGGAAGCAGATGAAGTCTCACCTGAGGTAGAGGCAGGGGTGGTTGCAGGACTGTTGGCATTCGGAAGTCACTCCTGGATTGCTAGCAGGAGCAGAGCCCGAAGCCCATCAGTTTTAATGTCATGATTTGTTTTAAAAGGCGATCAGATGGAGGGAAACTCAAAACAGCGTCGTATCAGCTCGGAAACCAGACCGGGCATGCATGAAAGAGTGAGGTCCTGATAAACTCCAAACAGTAAGTCGTAGTAAAGGTGAGTAGGTGGAAGATTTACGCAAGAAGAGCGCAATGATCTATTACAGACATCAGGTATGCAACAGATTAAAGAAGAAATGCATCCGAACGCAAAATCCTTTTACATTCAAATGCAGAAAACCAAAGGGCACGACAACGCCACAACAAATCCTTTATTGCAACAAGCTGCACTACTGTGAATCCTCCAGCAAAAGATGAAACAAAAGACGGAAAAGAAAGAGAACTGTTTGTTATAAACCAAGAAATCTCAAACACAGAGGCATAACCAGGAAACCAGAGTATTTGCTGAAACTTTACAGTCGGGAGCTTAGCTCTACCATCGATCCCTACAAAAATGGCAAAAATGCCTACATATACTCAAAACAACAATAGCAACAGGATTGAGAAAAGGCATTGAAGGCTTTGCGTCTGCATGGCTTCTGACACTCTGCTGCCGCAATCTTTGAATAACCGTGCAACTTATGGCAGACGCGATCGATCTTCTGACAGTTACGTCGGTGAATCGATGTGCTTTTAATTCATTGAAGGACGTCCCCATTATGGCGGAGACGACGCCTAACCACCCTCAAATGCCTTAATAACTGCTTCTTGGGATTGATAATGGCCCGGCCAACTCAGCATTTCGGGATCCGGATGACTTCTCGCTCTGCCACCTGGAGTAACAGGATATCTTGAAAGATGAACATGAGGGCCAGTGCGGAGGGCATGGGGCATGGTAGGTGTGACGACACCGGGGAGTGCGTGGAAGGGGTGGCGAAAAGTGATGATGATGACAGAGAGGGGTGGCAGAGGATGGATCATGGCGGAGGACACCCAAGTAGGTGGGGAGAATATGGGGGACTTTGGGTGAGAAACCGACGTGGAAAGGGATTGGGACACGTGGCGAGAAAGGAGTGGATGGAGGGAGGAAAGAGGGCCACGAGGACCACTGAGGAGAGGTGAGCGGATGACACATGGCGGCAGGGGAGAGGCGGAAGAAGAATGAAATGACAGGAGGAGGGCCCACACTGGTTAAACACCGGACAGCTGATAGGGGCAGGGCTACACGAGCACCGTTGATCTGGGTGCTACGATTATGGCCATCGGAAAGCTGCACATGGGATCCTGGACCCCCCCCCTCTGCTTAAAGGTAGAAAGGCGGGGGGGGTCCGAGCTGCTCTTTACTGCCGTTGATCCGGGCACGCTAATCTGAACCGTCGGAGAGTTGCACCCCCGATCCCAGACCCCCCCCCTCCGCTTAAAGATCGAAAGGCGAGGGGGGTCCGAAAATCGCTGTGCGCCGTTGATCTGGGCGTGCAAATGTGAGCCGCCCGGTCGTGCTCGCTGCTTACCAAGGGCGCATAATCGCCCGAAACTTTGGATAAGTGGGTTTTAACCCATTCTTTTGCTCTCCAACCCCTCTAGCAAGAAATATCGCTAACATTTGGCTCCATGGGGGATAGAGTCGTCCCTGTGATGCTCTAAGAACTCTTCTGCAGACTTAGTGCCTTTGCTGTTGGGCTATGGAGTCATTTATTAGTCTAAAAAACAAAAAAAAACAAAACACAAAACAATATTTACAAAACTTAAACACAATGAGCCGACTGCGGCTCAGATAAAACATTTTTTTAAGAAGTGCCCATTAATTGGGCCATTGAAAACTTCATTGCCTTCCAGATCCTGCAACCTGTAAGTGTTATTGGAAAACGCTTCCAGGATTTTGAAAGGCCCGAACTAGAGGGCGTCAAATTTACTGTGTTTGCCCTTCTCTTGCCTGGGTGCATCCCATTTGAGCACCAGATCACCTTGTTCAAACTCTTTCTTCTTGTTTCTTTTGTCGAAAGCTTGCTTGATCTTCTGCTGACGATGGTAGGCTTTGTCCAAGACCTTTTCTCTGACCTGCTGCACCTCCACCATCTGATGAACTCTCTTGAGGACATGGTTAGGTTCCCCTTCATAATCTTGGAGGAAGTTGGCCACAGGCAAGGCAAGCTGAGTGGGGAAGACTGCTTCGATCCCATAGACAAGCTGGAAGGGTGAGAGACCCAGGGATTTCTTCGTTGTCACCCGATCGGCCCAAAGTGCAAATTTGAGTTTTGAGTCCCAGGCCCTCTTATTATCCTCCAATAGCTTCTTGATAAGCTTGATTAAACTTTTATTAGAGGACTCTGCCAGTCCGTTTCCCTGAGGATAGTAGGGAGTGGAGTGGATCAGTGAAATTCCAAACTGTTCACAAAATTTGATTAGGGGCTCTGACCGAAATGGGGAAGCGTTATCAGTGACGATTTTGCTGGGGCAGCCAAACCTAGCAATGATGTCCTCTAGGAAGCTGATGATTACTTTGTGAGAAGCGCTTCTGGTAGGAACAACTTCTATCCATTTAGTGAAGTAATCAGTTGCTGTCAAAATCCATCGGTGCTGACCACTTGAGGGAGGATGAATTTCCCCAATGAAATCCAGACCCCATTGCTGAAAGGGAGCTGAGACCACCACAGGCTTCAGGGGCAGGGATTTGAGCTGCTGCTTCCCTGAAAATTTCTGACATTTAATGCAAGCTCTGATTTCCCTGCAGACATCGTGGAATAAGGTGGGCCAGTAATACCCATCCCGGAGGATCTTGTGAGCAGTGGTTTTCCAAAAATAATGGCCCCCACAGAGACCATTATGAAAATCTTTCGTAACCTTCTGGGCCTGCTGTGGGTCCAGACATAGCAATAATATCCCCTGAGGGTCTCTCCAATAGAGGGATTGGCCAATAAGACAGTACTTGATCGCTTTGAGCTTTAAAGCTCTCGCCTTGCCCCTTTCCATTTCATCAGGGGGCCTCAACTCCTGCAGAAAATATAAGATATCTTTGTACCAGGGGCATGCTGCTAGTGGCACAGTGCCTTGGGAAACTCTGTCGGATGATTCAGCTTGTTCATGGATCAAATTGATTTCCAAGGCTTTATAATTGGATTTGGCCAGGAGCTTGGCCAATCCTTGCCCCTTTATCAGCTTAGTGGGCTTGATATCCAGGTCAAATTCTAGGATCTTGACGATCCATTTACTTCTTTTCCCGTCTATGTCAGGTTGTATAAGGATGTCCTTCACAGAGGTTGAAGGAACATATGCAACAATCTTTGAGTGCAATACATAGACCCTGAAGGCTTTGAGAGCTTTCACTAAGGCATAAGCATGCTTCTCCATGATCTCATATCGAAGCTCTGCATCTCTCAGCGCCTTGCTAAAGAAGGCAATAGGCTGCTCTTGCCCTTGATCATTTTTCTGCAATAGAACCGCTGCTACTGTGTCAAAGGAAGCAAAAGAAAATATCATGAAGTCCTTAGAATAATCTAGGCTGACTAGCACAGGAGCTTCAGTCAATGCTTTCTTAACTTGGTCAAAAGAGTTCCTGGATTCAGCAGTCCATTTTATTTCATGGCCCTTCCTGAGCATGGTTGTGATATGTTTTACCAGTTCAGCAAAATTCGAGACAAACCTCCTCAGGAAATTAATCCTTCCCAAAAATGCTTGGACCTCCTTTTTGGATCTGGGAAGGGGCAGGGCTTGAATTGCTTCCACCCTGTCAGGATCAATTCTCACTCCCTCTGCTGAGACAATATGGCCTAATAGTTTCCCCTCCTGCATAGAAAACAATGATTTTTTAGGATTCAGGGAAAGGCCGAACCTTCGACATTTCTGGAAAACCCGTCTTAAGTGGTAATGGTGTTCTATGTCAGTCTTAGAGAAGACTGTTATGTCATCTAGGTATATTAACACAAACTTATCCTTTTCCCCAATGAATGCTATGTCCATTTCTCGCTGAAACGTTGCTCCTGCATTCATCAGCCCGAAGGGCATCTTGGCATACATGAATGTGCCCCAGGGAGTGGTGAAGGCTGTCTTTTCTCTGTCTTCAGGCATGACTGATATCTGATTATAGCCAGAAAAGCCATCAATCATAGATATCCTTGATGCACCAGTGACCCTTTGCAATATGTGTTCCATGTTGGGCAGGGGGTAGTTGTCCTTCCTCGAACTCCTGTTCAGGTTCCTGAAATCGACACAAAGTCTGATTTCTCCGCTCTTCTTCCTTACTGGGACCAAATTGGCTACCCAGCTGGAGTACCTCAAGGGGACTATGATTTGGGCATCCAGCAGCTTTTTCACCTCTCTCTCCATGACAGGCAGTAGTGTAGGATTTATCTGTCTCAGCTTCTGTTTGAAAGGCTTAGCTTCCTCCTTTAGCGGGATCTTGTGCTCAATGACTGACGTGTCATATGTCTTAAGGTCTTCGTAGGTCCATGCAAACACGTCAGCAAACTCCCTCAGCAACTTCGTATATCCGGACCTCTGTTCCTCGGTCAAACCCCTCGACAGCTTGACTAGCTTAGGTTCATCTAATGTGTCGATGTTGCACTCAGTCGTATCAGCATCATCACCTGAAATTCTTCCCTTGACAGACACGTCGTTCCCATCGAACAACCTTTCTAACGGGATCAATCCTCGTGGTATATGATTGCTCGGCAGTTGGATGATCTGATGGTCAGCAACTTTATTCAACAACTCCTCAGGGTGGTGCTCGGGCTCCTCGTCAGGGTCCTGGTCCTCATCTATACGCGATGCAGAGAAGTCATCGATGGATTGGAGGAATTTCTCAATCTCCTGATCATCTTCAAATACCCTCCAATGTTTGACATTGTCYGGYACAGAGGGTCTRTATCTTATTTCCACCYGTGATCTATYAGKGGRSAGYGYAGGAGCTTCRAAYAKACTAGHYGAGAAGGCTTGGAARTCAGCYGGARYATTTTCTTCCCGTGGAATAAAAGAGATGTTGAAAGCTAGGAAGAAAYTRTCAATTARATCCCAKACYTCGYTCCTGTARTTTYTGAGGCGRGGGTGCYTGGYCTGATAGRCGCYTTTKACYTGCTGGACAACTARTTCTGCATCCCCGAACAYAGCYAYYTCCYTRATTCCCATYTMTTKTGCAGCCCTYAAYCCYAGAACCAGAGCYTCRTATTCTGCCACATTGTTGGTRACTTCAAATTCCAGCTTGTATGACAGTGATATGATCTCCTGAGAAGGAGATTTGAATACCACTCCGGCACCTGCGCCTATACTGGAAGAAGCTCCGTCAAAGAACATCTTCCAAACAGAGGTGGTTGGAGGGGACATCCCCTGATCAAGACTGAGTTGCTTTCTGATCTGCAAAGGGGGCTCCGGTTCATCAGTGAACTACAGCAAGCTAGATCCTAAGTCAGTGTCCAAGGCATAAATGGGGTGATTAGTGGGGTTCTCTTCATCACTGACAATGTAGGCTAGCTGGGCCTCTCTGTACAATCTCCTATGTTCCCCCCCAAAGACTGGAATGGTGGCATACATGAGATCCATCTGTAACGTCCCTCCAAGTCTCTTGATCCACGACCTTGACAACAGCATGCCAAACTTGGGGGGAACATCAGCTACCACTATATCCATGACCATGCTTTTCATGGGTAGCTGAAACAGGGAAACCACCAGGTCTTTAATAAATCCCAGACATTGTACCCTCCTGGAGTCAAAGGAATAGAGGTCATGATAGGCTCTGGTGACTTCTAATCCTAGTTCTTCCATGACGGCTTTAGGCATGAGGTTATGGGAGGCCCCTGAATCCATTAAACAATTATGCAGCACCTTGTCGTGTATATTCAGGGAGGTGTAGAAGGGAGGGGATGAATCATCTCTGTCTTCTACCATAGGACCTAGGACCACTGCAGGCCTTTCATCTTGGAGGTTTATGCAGTCTGTGGAAGGGCCAGAGGCTTCAGATTTCATCAGGTAGGAGAAGAGTTTTTTGAATTCCCCATGTTTGATTAGCTCAGTGAGGGGCACGGGAATTCTGATCTTTTGGATTTCATGCTCAAAATTAAAGGAAGATGGGAGCTTTGGAATTTCTCTAATCTCAGGAGCATGAATTTGAATGATGGGGGGGAGAGATTGGGCCTTCTTACCTTTATTGTTGTCTGGTACTTCGTCAGCAGGCTTCTGAGTTTTAGCGGATGAATCAGGGGCATCTGGTGCTGCCTTCTGCTTATCTGACCTCAGGTTATATTTGCCTCGTCCACCACCAGCTTTGTCTGCTTTGCTGAGATCATTGAGTCGACCATCCATGAAAGATTCCTCATATGCCGATTTGGTCAGGTGGGGGAAAGAGGGAGTAACTTCTACAGAGTGGACTTCAGGCTCAGGATCATCTGGTTGCCTTCCTTCTTCATTAGTCACGAAATTGTTCTGGAAGGGGGCCTGGATCTTTTGGTCATCCCTGTCTCTGTCCTTCTCTTTATGCATGGTGGGAGGAGTAAAGTTGTTTGGTCTTCTGAATCCTCCTTTATTCTCTGTGTTCTGGGGGCCCTTATACATCTGCCTTCTTTCCACCTTTATCCTCTCCATTTCTTCTTTCAGCACGTTCAACAGCTGGGTCAAGTCATTCACTTGAGGGTCGGGAACGGATAGGCCGGAGGTGTTGGAGCCAGACACCGAGGCTTCCGACTTACCTTTCCTTCTGTTTGTGTCAGCCTGGTTCCTTAGTCTGTCTGCTGCTAACATATTAGATTCTACTTCTATAGCTGCATCTTGCATCTGTGCTAAAGAAGTGGCTCTCCTTTCTCTCAATACGAGACAGAAATCAGGGTCAAATGCGCCCGCATATGAGATTTGAGCAGAAGCTTCAGAAGGCTTTATCTCTGCAGGAATCTTGTTATACATTTTATTGAATCTTTTGGAGAAGTCAGAGACAGGCTCTTCTTCCTGCTTCTTCAGGGACCCAAACTCAGTCATGTAATATATATAATCCTTTCTATCCTCCCATTGTCTCAGGAAAGCATTATCCAGAGCCTCAATCCCAGCAATAGATCCAGGGGCCAGTCCCCTAAACCATTTCCTGACTTCACCATCTAGGCTCTGGACGAAGACTCTCATCCAGACATCTTCATTCTCAATATTCAAGTTATCAGCATAGCTGTAGAAGGCGGCCAGGTGCTCTTAAGAAGTCATGTCTCCCTCTCCACTGAACTTGGGCATGTATTTCAAATAGTCTCCAGCAGGGAGAGGGTTCAAAGGCTGAGGAAGGATCAAAGGAGCGTATCTAGCAGCGACTATGGCATCCATTCTATTCGGAGGGGGATTAACACCAACCATAGGGATATTGAGCAGAGGAGAACTCGGAGGAGAAGGAGTACCAACAGGTGAGGAGGAAAAAGAGGTCCTTACGGGAGAGGACGGGGAAAACAGAGAGAAGTCTAAGGGACCTGAATGTGCAAGTGGTTCTCTCTATGGAGCAGTAGTAGTCAAAGGAGGAGTAGTGAAACCTCCTGAGAGGGGAGTGACAAGGATCTCTCCTTCTGATACTAGACCAGGAGGGGAAAACTCAGCAGGAACACTCCCAAAGTTGAGAAAACGGGAAACTTCAGATGAAGGGCGGCTAGGAAACTGAGAATCTGACAATGGAGTTCTCACAGAAGGGGAGGGCGTGCTACCTTTTTCGTCAGCAGAAACTCCTTTTGCTGCTCTCTTTCCCTTTCTGCGCACAGCTTCCAAGTCCTCTTCCAGTGTGACCAAAGGCAAATGTGGATTTGACCTCGTATGTCTGCCTCTCGAAGCCACAACTGATAGGACAGGTTCTCCCCAGCGGAGTCGTTTTAGTGGAGTCGCCAGGTGCACAGCAGCAATCTTCAAGTTCTGATATCTGATGCACCTTCAGAAATCAGTTAGTCGTTGTCGTTCTGCCCAGGGAAAATCTTCAACTTCGTCCCCGACAACGGTGCTAGAAATGTTGGCGTTCGGAAGTCACTCCTGGATTGCTAGCAGGAGCAGATCCCGAAGCCCATCAGTTTTAATGTCACGATTTGTTTTAAAAGGCGATCAGATGGAGGGAAACTCAAAACAGCGTCGTATCAGCTCGGAAACCAGACCGGGCATGCATGAAAGAGTGAGGTCCTGATAAACTCCAAACAGTAAGTCGTAGTAAAGGCGAGTAGGTGGAAGATTTACGCAAGAAGAGCGCAATGATCTATTACAGACATCAGGTATGCAACAGATTAAAGAAGAAATGCATTCGAACGCAAAATCCTTTTACATTCAAATGCAAAAAACCAAAGGGCACGACAACGCCACAACAAATCCTTTATTGCAACAAGCTGCACTACTGTGAATCCTCCGGCAAAAGATGAAACAAAAGACGGAAAAGAAAGAGAATTGTTTGTTATAAACCAAGAAATCTCAAACACAGAGGCATAACCAGGAAACCAGAGTATTTGCTGAAACTTTACAGTCGGGAGCTTAGCTCTACCATCGATCCCTACAAAAATGGCAAAAATGCCTACATATACTCAAAACAACAACAGCAACAGGATCGAGAAAAGGCATTGAAGGCTTTGCGTCTGCATGGCTTCTGACACTCTGTAGCCGCAATCTTTGAATAACCGTGCAACTTATGGCAGACGCGATCGATCTTCTGACAGTTACGTCGGCGAATCGACGTGCTTTTAATTCATTGAAGGACGTCCCCATTATGGCGGAGACGACGCCTAACCACCCTCAACTGCCTTAATAACTGCTTCTTGGGATTGATAATGGCCCGGCCAACTCAGCATTTCAGGATCCAGATGACTTCTCGCTCTGCCACCTGGAGTAACAGGATATCTTGAAAGATGAACATGAGGGCCAGTGCGGAGGGCATGGGGCATGGTAGGTGTGATGACACCGGGGAGCGCGTGGAAGGGGTGGCGAAAAGTGATGATGATGATAGAGAGGGGTGGCAGAGGATGGATCATGGCGGAGGACACCCAAGTAGGTGGGGAGAATATGGGGGACTTTGGGTGAGAAACCGACGTGGAAAGGGATTGGGACACGTGGCGAGAAAGGAGTGGATGGAGGGAGGAAAGAGGGACACGAGGACCACTGAGGAGAGGTGAGCGGATGACACATGGCGGCAGGGGAGAGGCGGAAGAAGAATGAAATGACAGGAGGAGGGACCACACTGGTTAAACACCGGACAGCTGAGAGGGGCAGGGCTACACGAGTGTCGTTGATCTGGGTGCTACGATTTTGGCCGTCGGAAAGCTGCACATGGGATCCCGGACCCCCCCCTCTGCTTAAAGGTAGAAAGGCGGGGGGGGGGGTCTGAGCTGCTCTTTACTGTCGTTGATCCGGGTGCGCTAATCTGAACCGTCGGAGAGCTGCACCCCCGATCCCGGACCCCCCCCCTCCGCTTAAAGATCGAAAGGCGAGGGGGGTCCGAAAATCGTTGTGCGTCGTTGATCTGGGCACGCAAATTTGAGCCGCCCGGTCGTGCTCGCTGCTTACCAAGGGCGCATAATCGCCCGAAACTTTGGATAAGTGGGTTTTAACCCATTCTTTTGCTCTCCAACCCCTCTAGCAAGAAATATCGCTAACAAGGACTAAGATGTCTGCAACCTTAGCTGGGACACAGATCTGTGACTGTAACACCTTAACAAAGCAATTAGCAGTTATGATTCATCAATATTCAGTATTTTAGCTTACAGCACAGCTAAACCCTAATAAAAGATCAGCGTAGTATTCACATAGATTCAATAGACTCAATCACTAATCATACCAACATAGATCAGATCTAGCATTCATTCACATTATTCAGCACTAAGCTACCATATTAGATCCTTCCAAGCATATATTAGAGCACTAAGCATTTAATCACATAGATAAGAGAATAACCATAAAGAACATAACAATCATAACACAGGATATACGTGTTCAACCCCACCCTGGGGATACGTCCACCAACTCTTCGCCTTCTTTATTAGCTTCTTTCAATATTCTTACATGCACAAAGCCTCAAAACCAACTCTGCAAAGGACAGGAGATCTGTGCACCTCTCCATATCCTCCTTCCCCAAGTTAGGTCCAAGAACAGAGCCTTACACAGTCTTCCCACAAAGAACTACAGATGAATTTCACTTAGCTCTGCAAGTCTCAACATACAATACGCACAAAGCCTCTTACAATCACTTTCACTTAGCATAGCACTCCTTCTCTGCCTTCTTATTACATCACCTAGACTTCTATTTATACATTACAAAAGGAGGCCTAAGCATGGGTAAATCCATGGGTCGACATTCCCATTCTCGTTAAATAAGCCCAAAACCCAAAAATCCCTAAAAATGGGTCGAGCTCCCGCGATCTCCGCTTCGCCTTGCGCTCCACCTTCAACAGCCTGGCGAAGTCTCAAAATTAGGTCAAACATGACCAAGGATCCTCAAAACTTGGTCAAGGGACAACATTCGGCATTTGTGCCTTCTTTGGCCTGCGAGCCTAATTCAGCATTTGTGCCTTCTTCGACCTACGATCCATCTTCGCTATTTGTGCCTTCTTCTGTTCTGGTTTCTTCTTCAGATGATGAAAGTGAGGATGAAAATCCACCTCCACCTTCTCACCTTCCTCCAGATGATTCCTTTGAACCTGAACCAACACCAGCTCCAACTCCATCGCTTCCTAGATGGGTTCGTTCAACACAAGAAGCAGTTGGTGATATTTTCGATGATCCTTCATATCAACATCAGACACATTCACAGTTCCAACGAGCCTCTTCTCTTTTGGCTCAAGTTTCAAAGACTCATGATCCAGAGACATTTGCAGAAGCTTCAGGTCTTCCAGATTGGGATACAACAATGAATGAAGAGTATTGTTATTTAATGGAAAACGATACTTGAGATATTGTACCTCTTCCAAAAGGAAGAAAACTTGTTAGATGTAAATGGGTCTACATAAATAAGTATGCATCAGATGGAAGTGTTCAAAGACACAAGGCTCAGTTAGTTTCCAAAGGATTTTCCCAAGTTGAAGGAATTGACTATAATGAAACATTTTCCCCTATAACCAAAATGAATTCCATCCACCTTGTTCTTTCCCTTTGTTGCATCACATAAATGGGAGGTCCATCAAATGGATGTTAAATCCACCTCCTTGCATGGATATTTGCAAGAATAAATCTACATGGAACAACCTCCTGGCTATGTCCAAAATGACTCTAGCCTTGTTTGTCGCCTTAAGAAATATCTTTATGGTCTTAAGAAATCTCCCCGAGGTTAGTATGCCAAAATGGACAGCTTTCTTATTGCCACTGGATTCTCTAGATGCCATTTTGATCCTAATGTCTATACCAAGAAAGTAGGAACCCATCTCATAATCCTTGTCCTTTATGTTGATGACCTTATCCTTACTGGTAGTGAATCAAAACTTTTAAACCATGTGAAAACCATCCTTAAGAAGAAATTTGAAACGACAGACTTAGGATTTTTGCACTATTTTCTTAGCCTCCAAGTTTTGCAAACCAATGAAGGAATTTTTCTTTCCCAATCTAAGTATGCTTGTGACCTTCTTCATCACTTTCACATGGACGATTGTAAACCATCCCCTTCTCCCTTCCAGTCTGGAATCAAGCTTGTTTCCACATGTACTTCTCCCGAAGTTGATGGCACCTTGTACCATCAGTTAGTTGGTAGCCTCTTATACTTCGCTATGTCCGTGGTACAATTCATTTCGGGATACATTACAGTTCAGGGGGGACTCATTTATTGGTTAGTTTCACTGATTCGGATTAGTCCGATGACCCTGATGATCGGAATTCTACTGTAGGTTATGTTTTTAGCCTCGATTCAGGACCTGTCACTTGGGCCTGTAAGAAACAACAAGATATTGCACTTTCTTCAGTAGAAGTAGAGTACCCAGCAGCAGTAAATGTAAGTCAGGAAGCCTTATGGCTTCGATGGATTATTTCAAAGTTTGGATTCCAACAGCAACATACAACCAACCTTTGGTGCGACAATTAGAGTGAAATCAAGCTCGCCAAATACCCAGTTCAACATCAGGGCGACAAACACATCGAGCTACACGTGCACTTCATCAAAAATATCATTCATGATCAAGTTATTGAAGTGCTCTTTTTCCCTACAGAATATCAAGTTCCATACATTTATCACAAATTCTCTTATAAAAGCGAATTTTTCCCAACTTCGATCTATGTTAGGAGTTTAGGAAGTTTTCATCAAGGGGGGATAGGCTCTACTGCCTCCTTCCTTCTCCTATTGTGTCACTATTGTAAATCCTTCAATCCTATCCCAAGTTGTTCTTAAGGGGGGACGTTAGGATATTTAGACACTTAGGAGTTAGTTAAGATCTACTTGGTCTAATGTGTCGTTAGGTAAAAGTGTGTTTCTTAGTGTGTTTCTTTAGTATGCATTAGTATGCATTTGTAGTTAGGAAATCCGACAATCATGATATGTTCCTGACATAGAGTAATCTGATGGTTCATTTTCTCCTCGATATTAACGACCATTGATCCATGGCTTAACACCTAATTGGTCCATGATCTCTATTTAAAGAGAATGGAGGGTCATTTGTCGATGATCGATTATGAGAAAATCTCTTGTAAAATCTATCTGTAATATTTTTCTTTTGCATTAATAATCTGCTTCAAGTGGTCGCTTTGGCTGGGGCCATGGATGTTTCCCCGTAGAGGTTTTACCACGTCAAAACATCGGTGTGTTGATCTTTGATCTAGTTGTGTGAGTGGTTACTGAAGGTGTTCGTCCTCTGTTGGAATACTTGTGTTGTCGAACAAACATGGACAATGTAGAAACTGAAGAAGTTAATGGCATTCTGATGCATTGGAGCCCTGAAGAAATCAGAAATTACTATGAGCTCATATGGCAACAATATACTAAAAATGGCATATATGAATGCAATGACAAAGTGAAACAACCCACTTATGAGAATTTTGAAGAATTTGCAAGCATTGAAGAGAAACTCAGGATCCAAGTGTTTGAAGAAATTTTGAGGACAAATGATGCAGGAGCATCGCCAACTAATCAAGCGAGCCAGCGTGGAAGCGGAAGATAGCTGGAAGGCGTCCAGCACAAATTTTTCAAAAACATCTTGAAACTGTTGCGTGAACATTAATGAGGAAATTAAATGAAGCGCACTTATATATTGTATTGGACCTTGAGAAATTCGCTCTCGTCCTTAGTAGATAGACGACATTTAATATAGTTAATGCAGGTAGATAGAAATTTAATTCTTAGATTAGACATTTTTAGAAGCAAGAGGGAAACGGGATATAGACACCCTCATTGTGCATTTGTATGATAATCAGAAGCGGGAGAAGAGCAAGGGCATGCAGAGAGCTATGTAAAGAACACCCATGTATAGATACTTGAATTAATAGAAGAGATTGATTCAATTTCATGGTTTTGTGTCTGTTCTCTGTGTATGGATGCTGAATGATATGCTCATTTAATGTTTGTTTTCCTATTATGCATTTGCTCTTATGCTGTGTATATGATTTCATGTTTGAATTGAAGTCTGAGAGGATAATGGAATGAGTTTAAATTGTTTCTCCATCTGAGCCAGGATTCCTGCAAGGAGTGCAGTCGAAAACGTCCACAAGGAGTGCATTGACGGAGGCTCAGGTAGTTTAACTCTTGTTCTCGTTCACCCAGAAGTCCATTTGGGCATCGGAGCCATGCAAGGAGTGCGCAGGCCAAGTGAAGTTCAGGGTTGCGAACCTGAGCGCCAGCTAAAAGACTGTTGCTGCAGGAGTGTGCAGAGTTGAAGGGATTTCATCACTTAAAACGTGTTGAAGGGTTTCCACAAGGAGTGCACGCAAGGAGTCCTTTCTAAGGCTCAGAGTCTTAGCAAAGATCAGGAAGGGTAGGCTTTGAATTTGTTGAAAGACACTTAGATGAGTTGTGCCTTAAGGTTGGAAAGAAGCGTCGTGAGTTATGCGCAGGTGAACGAGTTCCGTGGAGAGGAAGACTTCGTTATTTCGTGAATTGCATAGGGAAGAAATGGACGGTCGACATTCCCCGAGGAGAATTCACGAAAATCCGTGGGCCGTCGGATATTGCAGAGGTGCAAGGGAGATACGACGTCATATTCTCTAAGAGTTTTAAAACTCAGGAGGGGATCATAGCCGTGGATTCCAGAGAGGGACGTGTGTCAGAATATCTGAAGAAGTTGGGGTTCGGAGTATTGGAGGATTTGAGGACAGGATACTCTGGCAGTTTGAAATCGCGATATGTGATAGCCAGATTGTTAAAGGATAGCGTGGGCCACAGTGGAACTAGTGGAGGACAGGTGGCGCGAGTTATCAGAGTTCGAGGAAAGGAAAGTCCCAAAAACATTGGCATTAGGATTCACGATCCCGCGAAGTCTGAAGTCCCGATGAGGTGACAGGACGTTGAAAGGTCAACTCACATGTGTGTCGGATAATCGACATATCGGGATTCGTGGGTTGGTAAAACGAAGTGTTTGATATCATGAGTAGAAAAATCATGATAGGAGAAGCCCCGATAGGGAAGGGAAAGGTCAGCATTGACTGAGGTATTGGGTTTCGGCGATCCGAGAGTACAACGTTTGATCATTGACATCACAAAATCGCGAAGTCCGATCCTCCGAGTACAAAGAGGGGGATCGTGCGAAGGATTCTGTGGGTGTAGATTTCCCGATAGGGAATAGAAGGACCAATTAGTGTTCTTCGGGCCAAGGAAGGAGAAGATCCTGTGAGCGGACATGCCCTGGGTGGCGTGCCTACGTCAAGTGGTATCAGAGTGAGAAAATTTATTTTCTTTCTGTAGCAGAGAAGAAGGAAATTCACCATGCCACCAAGGAGAAGGGATGCACAGTCACCCAATCCAGAGGGAGGGAAATGCAGTGACAAAGAGGCAGGCAGATGGCAGATCCAACCATAGAGAGGCAAATGCGTGATCTCCGAGCTAGAGTCGAAGACATGGAGACAGCACAAAGACGCACAGCCAGTGCAGGGGATCTTAGTGATTCCGAGGGCGAAGCTGAGGCTGAACGCGAAGAAGAAGTTGTAGCCGAGGATGCAGCCAATGAATGTCTAATCAAAGCTATTGCATGGATGGGTGCAAAAGTGAATATGGACATTCCAGTTTACGAGGGAAACTTAGATGCAGAGGAGCTTCTAGATTGGATTAGAGCTCTGGATACATACTTCGATTATGAAGATGTCGAAGAGGATAAGAAAGTCAGGCATGCTGTCATGAGATTGAAGGGACACGCAGCATTGTGGTGGGATGGGCTACAAGCAAATAGACGCTGCAAGGGAAAGCATAAAATTAAAAGTTGGGATCAAATGATTGCAAAGATGAAGGCAAAGTTCATCCCAAGAGATTATCAAATCACTATGTTCAGGAGGATGCAAAACCTGAGACAGGAGCTGATGACAGTAAAAGAATACACGGAGGAATTCTATTGACTGAACATCAGGGCAGGTCATCAGGAGAGCGATGATGAGAAGGTTTCTAGGTATATGAATGGCCTGAGATATGATATCCAGGATGAGATGAGTATGGAAACCATTCGAATGGTGGAGGATGCCTATCAAATGGCTTTGAAATCAGAAGAGAAGCTGATCCGTAAGCAAGGTCAGAGGGGCTGAGGCAGGAGCCAACCCAGAGGCAAGTTAGTTTCCCAGGAAAGAACCCAGAAGCCCAAGGAGGAATGGAAGAAACCTTAGGGTAAAGTTGAAAGAAGTGGGACCTCACAGAGAGGGCCATATGTTGAACAAAGAGGGAAACATACAGAGTAGAGAGGAGGATACACTGATAATAACATGTTTCCTCGTACCATAGGTAGAGGAAGAGGAAGAGGTGGAGTAATCACATGCTTCACATGTGGAAAAAATGGGCACAAGTCATTCGGGTGTCCAGATAAAAGGAAGGATGGAGGAGAAGCTCAGATCATAGAGGCATAGAGGCGAGATGTTGAGGCAGAAGACGCAGAAGGCGGAAGATCGTTGATGATGCGAAAAGTCCTTTTGACACCTGAGAAGGAGGTGGAAAGTTCAGTCCAAAGGACCAGACTTTTCTGAACTGCTTGCAAAACCAAGGACAGGGTATGCAAGGTTGTCATGGATAGCGGTAGCATAGATAATCTCATTTCAACCGAGATGGTAGAGAAGCTGGAGCTGGAGACAACTGATCATCCAAGCCCATACAGAGTTTCATGGCTACATAAGGGACATCAGGTAAATGTCACTAAACAATGGTTGGTTGAATTCAAGATAGGAGGGTATAATGATAAAATACTCTGTGATGTTATTCCTATGGATGTCTATTATTTATTGATGGGTAGACCATGGCAATATGACAGAAATGTGATTCATGATGGAAGAATGAACACATACACCCTGGAGAAGAACGGGAGGACACACATGTTGCTTCCAATAAAGGATAAGGAGGTGAAGCCGGAGGTAAGAAATATAGTACTTCTCATGAGTGGGAAGGAACTTCTTACGGAGGTGAAGAAGAAATAAGATCCACAGTTCATTGTGATCAGAAAGCCTAGAATTGTTTTGACTAGCACGAGAGTAAACGATTTGCTAGGAGAAATTCAGGAACTACTGGAAGAGTTCGCTGACATCGTGGTGGATGAATTACCTTGTTCGTTGCCATCGATGAGGAGTGTGAGTCATCATATAGACCTCATACTAGGAGCTAGTTTGCCGAATAAATCCACGTACAGGTTGATGCCGCAAGAAAATGAAGAGGTCAAGAAGCAGGTCCAAGGGCTGCTAGACAAAGGATTGGTCAGGGAAAGTTTGAGCCCGAGTGTCGTTCCAACGTTACTCAATCCAAAAAAATATGGAGGTTGGAGAATGTGTACCGACTCAAGAGCCATCAACAAGATAACCATCAGGTACAGGTTTCCATTGCCGCAGATGGACGATTTAATGGATTGCTTGAGCGGAGAAAAATACTTTTCAAAGATTGATCTGAAAAGCGGATATCGCCAGATTCGCATGAGGGAAGGCGATGAATGGAAGACATCATTCAAGACAAATGAGGGTTTGTATGAATGGCTTGTCATGCCGTTTGGCTTGACAAATGTGCCGAGTACCTTTATGAGGTTAATGAATGAAGTCATGAGGGAATTCATTGGGAAGTTTGTCATTGTGTATCTGGATGACATATTAATTTTCAGCAAAACAAAGGCAAAACATCTGAAGCATTTAGCTACAGTAATGAAGAAGCTACAGTAGGATAAGTTGTTGATAAACATGAAGAAATCCTCATTTATGAAGACAGAGCTCATTTACTTGGGTTTTTTTATTTCGACGAATGAGTTGAGGATGGATCCAGAGAAGGTGGAGGTAATTAAAAATTGGCCATCACCGAGAAATATTTTTGAGGTGAGGAGTTTTCATGGACTGACTAGTTTCTATTGGAAGTTCATCAGAAATTTCAGTGGGATTGGCGTAGAAATGCTGGACACAGTGAAGAAAAGACATACATATTTTCACTGGACTGAAGAGGCAGAGAAAATTTTCAACTTGTTGAAACAGAAGATCACGGAACAACCGGTTTTGGTGTTGCCGGATTTCCAGAAGACATTTCAGGTGAAATGTGACGCAAGCGGGTTTGCCATAGGAGCGGTCTTGAGTCAGGAGGACAAAACGATTGCATATTTCAGAGAGAAGTTGAATGAGGCAAAAGAAAAGTACTCCACGTATGATAAGGAATTCTATGCCATCATACAGGCATTGAAAAAATGGAGGAACTACTTGATTCCAAAGGAATTTGTTTTATATAGTGATAACCATGCATTACAATTTGTGACTCAACAAGAGAAGTTGAATCAAAGGCATGTTAAGTGGGTCGAATACATGCAGAATTTCACTTTTGTAATTAAGCATATTTCGGGTACTGTTAACAAAGTGGTTGATGCTTTGAGCAGGAAATGTTTGTTGATGAATGAGTTCAAAGTTAGGACGTTAGGCTTTGATGATCTCAGGGACATGTACGCTGATGATCTAGACTTCAAGGAAGCGTATGAAACAGCTGAGAATCTAGTTCTCAGGGATAGAAGCCAGTGGGCCGAGTACATGATCCAAGAAGGATTGTTGTTTAGAGGCAATCAACTTTGTATTCCAAATTTCTCCATGAGGGAGAATATGTTAAAGGAGAAACACAGTGGAGGCTTGGCAGGACATTTCGGTCATGACAAAACATTTTCAAAGCTAAGTGAATCATACTTTTAGCCAGGGATGTGATTAGAGGTCAAGAGGTTTGTAGACAGATGCATAATTTTCCAGCATTCAAAGGGAAGAAAGCAAAATGCAGGATTCTATCAACCATTACCCATACCCGAGAGGCCATGGGATGAAATCAGCATGGATTTCGTATTGGGATTGCCAAGGAAAAAAAGAGGATTTGATTCAATCTTTGTGGTAGTGGATAGGTTTTCCAATATGGCACATTTTATCCCATGCCATAAAACCAGTGATGCGACTAACATCGCAAATCTGTTTTTCAAAGAGGTCGTTCAACTTCACGGCTTACCTAGGAGTATAGTTTCAGACAGAGATACAAAGTTCGTGGGACATTTCTGGAGGACACTATGGAAGAAGATGGGGACTAACTTGATGTTTAGTTCTGCTTATCATCCTCAGACGGATGGGCAAACAGAAGTGGTGAACAGAAGTCTGGGAGAATTGTTGAGAATCTTGGTGACAGAGAACCACAGCCAGTGGGATAGTATATTTCCGCAGGCAGAGTTTGCATATAATGACTCAGTGAATAGGAGCACAGGACAAATTCCATTTCAGATTGTGTATGGTATGCAGCCGAGAGGAGTTTCTGAATTAAGGGATTCAGAATAGACTACGACTAGGAGTGCAAGTGCCTAAGAGTTCGCAGAGGCGATGAAAGAACTTCATGGCCAGGTGAAGCAGCGACTGCTAGATTCAAGTCACGAATATAAGCACAGAGACGAAAGCGGAAGAGACAACTTCAGTTCGAGGTTGGTGAATTAGTTTTGGAACATTTGAGGAAAGAGAGGTTCCCAAGGGGAACATACAATAAATTGAAAATGAAGAAAGTTGGGGCATGTAAGGTCTTGAAGAAATTGGGGGAAAATGCTTATGAGATCGAGTTACCGGATGGGATCGGAATATCCCCAATATTCAATGTCGCAGATTTATATCCATATAAAGATGAGGAAGAAGGAACAAAAGGTGAGAAGCCAGGGGTTCAGTGGAAGAAGCAGATGCCAGTTGCAGAGAAGCCACAGATGGAGTAGATACTGGATAAACACGTCAGTAAGAAGACCAGGAGGAAAAAATACTATGAGTATCTGGTCAAATGGAAGGGCCATCCAGTGGAAGATGCCAGCTGGGAGAACGAAGCAGATATTCTGAAGCATGGATAGATCATGCAGGAGCTCATGGACAGGAGCCCATGAAAGTTTTCAAGCCAAGGAGTATGATGCAGGAGCATCGCCAACTCATCAAGCGAGCCAGCACGAAAGCGGAAGACAGCTGGAAGGCGTCCAGCACAAATTTTTGAAAAACACCTTGAAACTGTTGCGCGAACATTAATGAGGAAATTAAATGAAGTGCACTTATATATTGTATTGGACCTTGAGCGATTCGCTCTCGTCCTTAGTATATAGATGACATTTAATATAGTTAATGTAGGTAGATAGAAATTTAATTCTTAGATTAGACAATTTTATAAGCAAGAGGGAAACGGGATATAGACACCCTCATTGTGAATTTGTATGATAATCAGAAGTAGGAGAAGAGCAAGGGCACGCAGAGAGCTGTGTAAAGAACACCCATGTACAGATACTTGAATTAATAGAAGATATTGATTCAATTTCATGGTTTTGTGTCTGTTTTCTATGTATGGATGCTGAATGATATGCTCATTTAATGTTTGTTTTCCTGTTATGCATTTGTTGTTATGCTGTGTATATGATTTCATGTTTGAATTGAAGTCTGAGAGGATAATGGAATGAGTTTCAATTGTTTCTCCATCTGAGCCAGGATTCCTGCAAGGAGTGCATTCGAAAACGTCCACAAGGAGTGCGTTGACAGAGGCTCAGGTAGTTTAACTCTTGTTCTCGTTCACCCAGAAGTGCAGTTGGACATAGGAGCCGTGCAAGGAGTGCGCAAGCCAAGTGAAGTTCAGGATTGTGAACCTAAGCGCTAGCTGAAAGACTATTGTTGCAGGAGTGCGCAGAGTCGAAGGGATTTCATCACTTAAAATATGTTGAAGGGTTGCCGCAAGGAGTGCGCGCAAGGAGTCCTTTCTAAGGCTCAGAGTCTTAGCAAAGCTCAGGAAGGGTAGGCTTTGAATTTGTTGAAAGACACTTAGACGAGTTGTGCCTTAAGGTTGGCAAGAAGCGTCGTGAGTTACACGCAGGTGAATGAGTTCCGTGGAGAGGAACACTTCGTCATTTCATGAATTGCATAGGGAAGAAACAGAGGGTCGACATTCCCCAAGGAGAATTCACGAAAATCCATGGGTCGTTGGATCTTGCAGAGGTGCAAGGGAGATATGGCGTCATATTCTCTAAGAGGTTTAAAACTCAGGAGGGGATCATAGCCATGGATTCCAGAGAGGGACGCGTGTCAGAAGATCTGAAGAAGTCGGGGTTCGGAGTATCGGAGGATTCGAGGACAGGATACTTTGGCAAGTTTGAAATCGCGATACGCGATATCCCGATCGTTAAAGGATAGCGTGGGCCACAGCGGAACTAGTGGAGGACAGGTGGCACGAGTTATCAGAGTTCAAGGAAAGGAAAGTCTCGAAAACATTGGCATTAGGATTCGTGATCCCACAAAGTCCAAAGTCCCGATGCGGTGACAGGACGTTGAAAGGTCAACTCACACGTGTGTCGGATAATCGGCATATCGGGAGTCGGGGGTCGGTAAAACGAAGTGTTTGATATCGCGAGTAGAAAAATCGTGATAGGAGAAGCCCCGACAGGGAAGGGAAAGGTCAGCATTGACTGAGGTATTGGGTTTTGGTGATCCGAGAGTACAGCGTTCGATCATTGACATTACAAAATCGCGAACTCTGATCCTCCGAGTACAGAGAGGGGGATCGTGCGAAGGATTCTGTGGGTGTAGATTTCCCGATAGGGAATAAAAGGACCAGTTAGTGTTCTTCAGGCCGAGGAAGGAGAAGATCCTGTGAGCAGACATGCCCTGGGTGGTGCTCCTGCGTCAACAAAGAACATTAGTCAACAACGAAGATCAAGAAAGAATAACTACACAAGAATGACGATAGAGCAGAAAAAAAGAGTTCAAGTGTTTCAGATTTGGAGCAGGAAATGCAAGAAGAAGAACAAGTACTATGTAACAACAAAGAAGGAAAAAGTGAAGCAGAACAGAGACACGATGAAGAATATTTGGAGCAACAAGCCAAGGAAGAAGCTCCATCATTATCTATTAGCTACAAAGGTCAAGATAAAATTGTCATGTCATCTATTGTTTGTAAGCCTAGCTGAGACATAGCCCACCAGGCATGTCACTTGTATTATTTTTGTTATGCTTTGTTGTAGTAAATCCATTTTTTCCATTAAGGGGGGGATGTTGGAATAATGTCGAAATTAGGAGTTCTAGAATGGTGTTAAAATGGACTATTGTAAATACATTGTTCCTGGGTAGTTTTACGAGAGATTGATTTTAGCTAATGAGTGGTTTCAGATCCATAATTTTAGGGGAGTGTTCTAAGTTTGGTGTTGCCTCTCTCAACTATAAATGTATGTAATTTCTTGATTAATGAAAAGTGTTTTTTGTGAGCATCTTTGCCCAGTTTTATGCAGTGTGAAACTATGATTCTGAAGTTTTTTTTTAAAGGACGATCAAACAAATCGTCTCACGCCTCCCCCATACATTTATTATTTTGGCAATGGTTGGTGAATTTTAAGATGGAAAATCCCTAACACTAAGAAAAAAAAATGATGCAGGCAACAATGTCTACCATTGTCGTTAAAAACTGGGCCAAATGAAATGCAATTAATGTTGGAAAAATCCATGTTGGAGCTAGAAAATATGTGTCAGTTAAGAGTTTGCCTCTCGAAAAGACATTTGGAAAATCCCTTCCCATTAGAAATTTGGAAATTTTTTTGAGACATATCGTTAGAAAGATCCACGAGCATAATTGCCTTATTATGACTCTAATGATGACATGATTGATCAAACAAAATGAACTACATGGTAGTACAATCTCAATTACACAAAATTGGTATGAAGTTGGACATCCTTCCATGTTTTGTTAGGGTCCTAACACGCACATAGGTAGAGCAATATATTCGGATGTAATAAAGGTCAATATTAATAAGGCCTTTCAATAAAATAGAATAAGGCAGATGTAAGAAGACCTAATAGAAGCTTCCGCTTCTAGAAGGATCTTCCTCTAGATGCTTCTTTTTAGTATAAATAGGACTCCAGGGTATGAGAACCCTAGCTTGGAGATTATTGTAACAGAGAGTTGCTCAACTAGAGGTTGCCCCCTCGAAGAGGCCTGTGAACATTGCTTTCTGAATCAAAGTGCTATTTCAATTGTTGTTCTCATATTATTTATGTGTTATTGTGGAGATTATGTTGGTTATATTACTATTATTCTACCATTTCTAGCATTTTATTTCTGTTCTGCGTATTTAATATATCTGGTATCTTGCAAGTGGTATCAGAGCACTTTCCTTGGCAGAAATTGTGGGAATTTTTTTTTTAGGGTAGAGACGTATTTCGATGTCTTTAAGCCACAGAGATCTATCGTTATGCGCATAAACCCGCAGTTGAGGGATTCATACACGCAGGAAATACAAGTGGTTCTTAAGCGCACTTCTGTTGGCCACCCTTGTAACCCCTGTTGGTACCCCTTCGAGTGGTAGCGCATCAGATAGAATCTGTGTACAGATCGAACTGGATTTCCTGAAGCCCTCTTTAGATAAACCTATCGGCCGTCAGACTGCTATAGTGTCACCGAGAACAGCACTCGGGAAGATACTCTCTAGTACCTGGGTAGTCGGGTAGTACGGCTAAGGGTACGGTCTATCCTCCTTGGTTAGTGCCCTGAGATATTGGGTCGAGTACTACTGTTGGACCCTACACGTATATTAGAGAGCTATAGCACAGGGAAAACCCTTGTCTGTAGAACCCTTGAATACCTAACCCTTGGGGAACAGAAACATAAACAAATTAAACTGGCCAGATATATTGCCATGCAACTGTTTTTGGGTTGCCAAGTAAATAAACATTTCTTTCTGGTTAATAATTTGGGGATTTCAACACTGCATCATTCTTCAGACCGAAGTATAACCCCGCAGCTATTAAAAAAAAAAAAAAAAAAAGGTCTGGAATTTTTTTCACCATTATTTGAGACCTATTCCATTAGATTCATCTCTTCTCCCTTATCACATTCATCCATATCATTTTTCTGCAAAAATTTTTGACCCCGCCCACCCCTTTTCAGTTCACCCATCCTCATGGCCCATACCCATAGCCAAGACCTGGAGTCTCGCTTCAACACCTTGCAATCTAGTTTCCTTGAGACCCAAAAAGAAGTGAAACAAATTAGTGCTACTGTTGCCTCCATGGATACATCCATCAATACAACCATAAATACATCCATGTAGTCCTCAATGGAGGAAGTCAAACAAGAGCTGACCACCCAGCTTGAATCTATCTTTGCATCCCTCTGCACCAAACTGAAGATCCCTTCCGATGACCCTTTCCATGATGCACCTCCCAAGACTGAAGGTGAACATTCCTCCCATTCCCATACCTTTCAGCCCCATCACTTTCAACACGACCTACGCCTTCCGTGYGTGGAAGTCACAGAATTTGATGGTTCAGACCCCACTGGTTGGGTCACCCAAATGGAACATTATTTCTCTCTCTACAACATTACATATGACTTGGAAAAACTCTGGTATGGTGTTCTCCATCTAGATCAAGAACATTGGCAATGGTGGCAATGGAGAAAAACTTCTCGTCAAGGGTATATTGCTTGGACCCAATTTGTGACTGAGCTTTATGAATGCTTTGACACTGACACCAACCATTTGGGCCATTTGACAAAATTGAAACAATCAGGAATAGTAGAAGACTTCATAGTTGCATTTGAGCACATGGCTTTTCGAACAGAGGGCATGGCTGATGCTTTCTTTCGAGAGTGTTTTATCAGTGGCCTCAAGGAGGAGATTCAGACCCATGTCCTCATGGCTCGACCTGCGAATTGGGTGGAGGCTACTAAAAAATCTAAAGAAGCACAAAAAATTGTTTCCTCTCAAAACCGTAAGTCTTCCTTTATCCCTTGCCCTAAACCAGTAAACCCCACTACTCCCACTGCCCCATTAAAGATCCAAAAATTGACCAGGGATGAAATGGTTGAACACCAACTCAAAGGCCTCTGTTATAATTGTGATGACAAATATCTCCCGGGCCACAAATGTAAGGAACAAAATATTTTTATGGCCATCTCTGAGGATATTCCGGAAGAGGATGTTGAAACTCCCCTTATGCCCGAGTCACCGGAAATCACTAACATAACCCCTCCCTCCGACCCTCCCAAAGTGGAACCAATCATTTCCCTCAATGCTCTCACTGGCATACATATGTTAACAGTGGGTTTTAGAAATTCATGTATCCACTCTATTGCTAAAACCCACTGTTAACATATGTTCCACAAAAATTATGTTAGGGTCAAACCCTTTTATCTTTTCATCATACTTGAGATTCCAGTTGTGGAAGTGGTTTGCAAATTCATCAATTTTATTCATATTTCTGAAAACAAAGTCCCCAATTTTCCAAGGCAAAGGCATGAACTTCTTTTTTCATTTCTCGTGAAAAAAGTGCAGCCAGAAATGATATTGACTTGCAACTTATATAATAAACATTCTGTCGGATATATGGCATGGAAGAAAGGAGGGATTTTCTTTAGAGCCAAAAATCCTGATAACATTGTAGTTGTCCATTTGCTACAAAGTCCCCTTTTTATCTAGGAATTTACTCGCCCGGGAAGATATCCTTGGGGTATATTTTCCGAACAACAATCCTTTAAAAACCAAGATAAAATTGTTGAACACTTCATAAAATTGCAAGGAAGCTTTGTGCCTCCACAACGCTTGGTACCAAAAATTCACTGGATCAAATTCACAATTCACCTTCTTGCATATAGACAATTTAGGAAATTGACAGCAATGTGCTATCACGAAAACAAAATAAGAGGCCATAAAGAAATTCTTATCCTTTTTATACTGATTCAATTGGGAAGAGATTTCAATGGAAATCAACTTACCCCAATAAAAAATGGTCTTCTCCTTGACAGTAAAATATAAGATGTAAATAATCATGCGGGAAATGCTGGCAATATTTTCTTGGCCAGTCACTCTAGTGTATAACCAAGCGATTTCCTGAGAGGGGTTTTTGAACAAGTTGACTTGCAACCTAGTAATATCTTCAGTGATGGTTGCAAGATTCTCCAAGAATTTAGGTAAGAGGTCTAGGCCATTGTCATGATTTCTCAAGAAGTCCATGCAATCTTCACCTTTGAAAGTGAGTGTTGGATCTAGGAGCTTTAAGATTTTACAGAATACTTGAGGTGACAGAGATATAGGAGAATGGTTTTGTAGTTGAATTATCCGCCAAATTGGTATATATTTCTCAGTGCACCAGGAGACCAGTTCCTTGTTGTCGAAAACCTCAGGAACACAACTTGCACGAGAAATTCTGGAGGTCCAGATTACTTCCTTTTGAGCGGACGGAGATGAATAGTAAGAGTAGGCTCTAGACCAGTGAAAGTTATGGTCCTCACATCCAAAAGTGTTCAAAGTATCTCTGCAAAATTTATGTTGATTTGTTGTTTCCATAAGTTGATGAGAGCGTTCTTTTAACACAGATAATATTTGAAATGAGTGCTTGGGAGAGATAATATAATCTTCCGCAAATCATGATTTAATGAGACTTAATGAGAAATATCCTCGAGCCCTTCTCTTATTAATGACGATCTTTACATAACCTGCATGTTAAGTTGTTAGCATTAAACCATACTAAATACATGTTGGGAAAAGCGTGAAGGTGGCGGGGATGGACGAGATCACTTAGGATTTGGGAAATTTTGTGAACCTGCAAACCTGCGGTCGTGAAAGGTCAAAAATTGGATAAGTGTTGTAATGCAATCAGTCGAACTCAATACGAGACATATGAGATACTTAGGATCTCGGGCATTCCGATGGTCAAAATGTATATCATGGATATTTTGTGTACAAACTGTATATCGTGGAACATGGGATATGAAAGCTTTGAATCCGTGAACCCACAACTGCAAAAATGGATAAGTATAGAATGTTGTGGTGGTCGGTTGGACTCATGATATGGGAGTATGGATGAAGATGAGGATTCATGAGTCTGCCAACCCATGAACTCATCATTTTCGAAAAAATGATTAAGTATAGTAACTAGAAAGGGAGAATAGAAGTGAGAAAATAAAAGGGGAATTTGGGTAAGTATAGAAGAGGGGAAAGAAATGGACTAAAGGAAATGGGAAAATAGAAAAGGGGAGGGAAATCATGGAAGCAGGAAATGATCTCAACAACTGGCTCCAACTATGGGATGATAACCCCCAGTGGCTTGTCAAGAATCCAGAATGTTTATGACCAGGTGCTTCTATCCGTTGGGCTATGGAGTTAGAGGTAAGGATATATAAACTGAAAATATAAAATTATGTACGATTAGAATGAGAAAGTCTTAGGAGAAAAAACCTTTCAAATGTTTTCTGTTGATAGGAAGCATTAGTCTTTTTCCCTTCATGTCTTGAAGCATATAGGAGTTAAAACCCAAGATATTTCGATGATATATGGCCCAATCCATAGTGCTTTGAAATTTGTATGCATCGATGGTTTCTCCTTAACCTTGTTCCAAAGTAACACCAGCTCTCCCTTCTAGAAATTCTTTACAGTTGTGCTCTGATCAAAATATATTTTGACACTTTGTTGCCTCTGAGAAGTTTGATTCAGGGCTTTGCTTCATTCTTCTTCCAATTTTAACAATTGGTTGATCCTCCTTTGAATTGGTGAACTCTCTTCTGTATCTTCGGTATTAACTACAGAAATTAATGCATTAAGCTTGAGGTTGATTGGAATTTTCGCTTCCTTACCATAAACCAATGTATAAGGGGACATCCCAGTGATGTATTTTGGAGTCCTTCTACTTGCCCACAATGCATCAGTCAGCTTCAGATGCCAATTATTTTGTTTCTTTTCAATGGCTTTATTCAGTATCTGAACCAATGTTTTGTTTGTAGATTCATCAAGGCCATTACCTTGTGGATAATAATTCGATGATTGACCTATGATAATTCCATATTCTCCACAAAATTCTGTAAACTTTGACTCGATGAAAATCAAACCATTATCCATGATAAATTTATTTGGGACACCAAATCTCGATAGAATATTATCTTTAAGGAACTTAATTAGCTCTTCAAAATCAGCCTTCTTCAATGCCACTGCTTCTGGCCACTTCATGAAATAATCTGTGGCAGCGACAATGTACTTATGTCCCTTGCTAGACTTCGGGTTAATTGGCCTAACAACATCAAGTCCCCATTGGGAGAATGGTTGTTCAAAAATTATAGGTTGCAAAGGCATCGCGGATCTCTTCATTTTTCCTGAAAATTGTTGGCACGATATACATTTCCTTATTGTGGCATATGAATCTCTGAAAATTGATGGCCAATAGAATTTGACTCTTATTATCTTGCGAGCGATTGTAGTAGTTGCAAAGTGTCCACCGCATATTCCTTCATGGAATTCTCTTATTATTTCTTGGGCTTGATTTTCATCAACGCACCTCAACAGTATACCATCATAATTTCTTTTGAACAATATGTCAGCAATCAACACATATTGATTCACCTTCATCTTCAATATTCTTCACTCCTTTGGGTTCATGGTGACGGGAAAGTGCCAAACCTTAAGTAGAATATAATATCTCCATACCATTCTGATTCATCTAATGGTTCTCCCACCGAAATTGAAATCATTCCATCAACTGAATCTCCATTCATAATGAGCTTGCATAAACCTTGTTCTTTGATAGATTTTAAAGGTTTAATCTCGATATCATATTCGTGTATCTTTTCCAACCAGTTAGCCCATTTTCCTTCTCTCAATTGTTGTTTTAGAAGCATATTTACTAGTGATGAGGGAACATAAGCAATAACATGGGAGTTCAATATGTATGTCTGGAAGTGCAACACTACTTTTACAAGAGCCAAGGCTTGCTTTTCCAATTCTAGGTACCTCAATTCATAGTCATGTAAGTTTTTTCTCATGAAACTGATTGGGAGTTCTTCATCTTTGGTATTCTTCTGAGTAATAACAGATGCAACAACAGTCTATGTAGCAAAGGAATAGATGATGAAATCCCTTTGAAAATCTAGACTAATAAGGACCGGAGTTGTGGTGATTACTCCTTTGATGTTATTGAATGCCTCTTGAGTATCTGTTGTCCATTCGAACCTCTACTCCTTTTTCAACAAAAATTGATTGGCTTTACAATGCTTGCATAATCAAGCACAAACCTTCGCACAAAGTTGATCTTGTCAAAAAATGATTGGACTCCCTTTTTGGATGTCAGGGGATTGAGCTCATTTATTGCTTTAACTCTTTCCGGATCTATGTAAATCCCTTCCTTGCATACAATGTGGCCTAGTAATTTACCTTGAGTTACAACGAACAAACAGTTCTTTGGATTTAGAGAGACACCATATAATCTACATCTTTCAAAAACTTTTGTCAAATGATGGATATGATCACCCCTTTCCTTTGAATGCATTGTCGGGTCATCTTGATAGTCTGCCATAAATTTTCCTATCAACCCGTTGAATGCATGATCCATGGTCGTCTGGAATTTAGCTCCAACATTCCTTAAACCAAATGGAATTCTAGTATAAGCATATGTCTCCCAAGGTGTGATAAATGACGTCTTTGCCCTATCTTACTCAACCACCAAGACTTGGTTATATCCAGAAAAACCATCCAACATGGACATCCAGGCTGATCTAGTAACTTTCTGGAGAAGGAACTCCATATTAGGTAAAGGAAAGTTATCCTTTATGCTTTTTTTGTTAAGGTCTCTAAAGTAAACAGACATCTGGACTTCCCCGGTCTTCTTTCTTATGATCACAGGATTTGAGTGTTGAACACACCGTGCTACTGAGAGGGGGGGGTGAATCAGTAGCATACACAATTAATCCTTTTAACTTTATCAACCTTATATCGCCAATATGCAAATATCCATTCATTTACAATCATGTATTCTATATTCAGTTAGATTCAGATATTAGGATGTACTGACAGAGAAGTTGTGTGGATTAAAAGATGTTGATTATGAGCTTTAAGTATTTCTACTCTTTTTAACTTTTCTTCTTAGTTACTGGAGGGTAGTCAACATGTTGCAGATAAATTAGCCACAGATCTTCAACATCAATCATGCACATAATAAACATTGAGACACATATTTCACGAGGAAACCCATAAAGGGAAAAAACCTCTTCTTCTTAGGATGTCAAGCAAGCTTCAACTACTTTACATCTCATCATCTTTAAGCACCAACTTAAAGGAGGCTACAACCTCTGAATGCAAGCACCAACTTGTTGAGAGCACCAACTCTCACAGAGTCCCAGCACCCACTGGGTGGAAGAACCAACTTCCAATCTGTCTCAGCATCAACTGAGTGAAGGCACCAACCTTCAAATTCTGCAAGCACCCACTTGATGAGAGCACCAACTCTCATAGAATCACAGCACCCACTGGTGGAAGCACCAACTTCCAAACTGTCTCAGCACCAACTGAGTGAAGGCACCAACCTTCAAATTCTACAAGCACCCACTTGCAGACAGATACATCAGTCTCCCCTAGCACCACCCTGCCACCCTAGTTTCTCTGGCTGCAACCAGATGGAAGCTACAACTTCATGTGTTCAAGCACCTACTTGAACTTCTGAGGACAACAGTCCTCCCGAGCACCACCCTACCGCCTTAATTGCTCGAATAAACTTCTTACTCAAACCAATTTGCTTATTCTGATATAGCTTTCTTACCATTTTTGCTATGCTGCTCTGCCTTGATCATCTCTGATCTTCTTAACTACTCAGCCACAAATTCTGTTTTACTAACTTTGATCTGCTGCTCTGCTTCACCTTCTTCTGCTGCGCCTTCTCGATTTTTCTCTACTTCGCAGGTTCTCCTCTGCCACTGTCGCACTTGCAGAGCTCTGTCCCTCTCTCTTCAACAGCACCCCGGTTCAGTCTCTCTCATTTTCCTTTTAAACACGCCTCCCCGACGGTTCACTTCGCCTTCCCTCTGCCGAAACAAGAACACCTGTCCTGGCAACTGAAACGTTAACCGATTTTTCATCATCAGTCCATTTCTCTTAACGGATTCATAACTGAAGCGTTAAACTGAGAGGAAGAACAGCAACCCTCCGATCAATACTTGATCCAACGGTTCAGATCCCATCGGGATTTTACTCATCGCGATTTCGGCATTCTCAGTGTCGAGATGCACATGTACTTGGAACCCCCGATTCTCCGATCCCTGATGTGCTCCTTTCCCGAGCTTTAGCCCCTTCTGGCTATACAAAGGTCCATGTGACCAGCTATCATGTGACTGTCACCATACCTCTCGTCAGGGTTTCGGGTTTTCTCACTTCCTGATGTCGAGAGTTTCTCACCTCTCCAATCCCCGATTACCGATGCGCCCCTTTCCATGCGCTAGCCCTTCTGGCTATAGGCCTTGGCCCCATAATACCGTCAACACATGACCTCGGTCAAACCTCTCATCGGGGTTTCGGCGTTTTCGATGTCACCATGCACATGCCTCCGGGATTCCGGATCCCCGATTTCCCGATGTGTTTTAGCCCCCCTGGATGACCCTGGTTCACGTGACCGTTACCTGTAACCGCATCCTTATCTCTGACAGCTGGCATCCACTAATCCTCTGTCCTCTTTCGCTGCTGTGCTAACAGTTGTACCCCACTCATCGGGATTTCGCGGATCGCTATTTCGAAATGCACAAAACCTTTGTGCCTGGGATCTCCGATATCCCGATTTTCGATTAGCCGATGAACGACCTCATGTCGGGCCTTTCGCCAATGGCACCAATCTCCTACCACGCGTCCTCTCAGATGGACGGTCCCGATTGTGTCGGGATTTTGGGACTTCCGATGTCTTGTTTCTTTTGACCTTGGGAACTCCGATTTCCCGATTGGCGATATGCCGACTTGCTCCTGATTTCCGACACCTGTCCCTCAAATGGACAGTCTCGATACCTTCAGGATTTCGAGACTTTCGATCTCTCGTTTCCTTCAACCTCAGGAACTCCGATTTCCCGATGTCCGATATGCCGACGGTGCCTTGATCTTCGACACCTGTCCCTCAGATGGACGGTCCCGATCATCGACGCCTCTACTGACGTCACACGTGATTTGACATGTGTTAGATCCTGCCACGTGTCACTCTGATTCGTGACTTTCATGTGCCTGAAGTGTTGAATCTGCCTGACACCTGTCATTCCCTGGTTGTGCCACATGTCCCTTTGCTGACGTGGTCTGCTTTCGTGAGTTGAATCAACGGTTCAGGTGCAATCTTGGCTTAACGGCTGCGATTACATCGCGAAATCGCATATCGCGATTTCGGGGTTTTCGTTGTCATTGTTCACGAGACTCGTGAAACTCCGATTCTCGATTCTCCGATGAAGCCTCCTGTCTACACGTGGATGGTCACGATCTCTGCTTGGTTTAACGACTGTGATCAAATCATGAAATCGCATATCGCGATTTTGGGGTTTTCGATGTCAATTGAACTGGACATTTCAAAGTCCCGATCCCCGATTCTCCGATGGCTTATCTCCCTCGCATATTCTGCAGATCTGACGGTTGTCGGGTTTTCTTCTCAGATCCTACGGCTCAGATTCTCTCTTCAATATCCCGATGACTTCGAACTCTATTTTGACTAGATCTTCCCTTTGTCATTCTTCGTCGATTGACCTCCTTAGACTGCAACTTATTTCTTTCGCTCGACCTCGACCATCTTCCTATCAGGTCAACTACCCTTCATCACTCTGCTTGGATATTGCTCTGTCATCATCTAGCTTCTTCTGCCATAGACGATTGCCATCAATGAAAACCTTGACATTCTGCATCCTCTCTGCTATTGCCATATTTCCAACAATCTCCCCCTTTGGCATTGATGGAAATATTGTCTTTCATTTCTCCCCCTTTGACATCAAGGGAAAAGGGTTAAACTGTCTCCTCAGACTCCCCCTGA